>JAECUM010028032.1:0-50413 GCA_016617855.1 Megalonaias nervosa | reverse complement strand
ATATATATAGTGAACTTGGTCGGTTCCCCTCTCATTATTACCTTTATCACCTGCAAGCTAAACTGCTGGGCTAGATTAGTTAGCGGTTATGAAGAAAAAATATAGCATCTATTCTCTCTTACACAAGGATTTTTGTGACAATTCCTATGTTACTGTTGTTTTGGATTTAACATTTTCAGCACATAATAAATGCCGACCAGTATATATGGATTGACTGAATGTATTTTTACGGCGCATCAGCACTGTTAGGCTATTTGCTCCACACAGAAGGCTATATGTAGGATTAATTAAAAGTGATAATACGTTTCTTATCGATCAGCGATAAAAAAAAATCAAACAGTTATAAATGCAAAACGATAAAATGGTAAAGGTAGTATATAAAACTTTCTAATCAACGGGGAACGTAAATGGTATATGTTAATGCAGATTTAGACGAAAAGGTATTTACTATAAAGGTTGGTATATACATTACATAAAAATGCTCATGGTGATAACACAAAAATTATAGTTTAGAACAAATGTTTGCTTCTTTCAGGAATTCTATAATACAAGAGACGTTTATTGTATCAAAAAGTTCCTTCATGTCATGCACATTGTAGTACTGATAGCGCGTAGGTTGGAAGTCGAAACACTATGCAGGTCAATGTCTATTGCTCTGATTTCGGCTGAAAAAATTGAAGTACCATTTGGTAAGCGAATTTGCGTTGTGCGTTTTACATTAACCAAGGCTGCAGCAGCCTTTTTCGCATCCTTTGATCCATCAGTATGTAATGTTGTGTACTGTTTAAATTCGGTGAGAAGTTCATGATAAGAGTTGTGGAATATAGAAGGGTTTGTATCCGATATTTTTCCATCGTGTAGCGTAAAACGTCCTTCTGGTTGCCTAAGTAGCCAGGGTGGTGTTTCGTTGATGGATGTTTTCTGAATTTTAGAAAAATCAATTTTTATACTGTCAAGGCTGGATGATATTCTAATGCCAAAGGAAGGTACGGTATTTGGTTTATTTTGTACAAGGTTTTCACAAGCTCCTTTGGTGTGGAATAAAAGTCAGTTTTCTGTCGAAGATAATATCTTAAAACTTTGTTTCCTCAACAACTGACATAGGTATTCCATCCAACGTGAATTTAGGTTCATCATCCTGTCTTCGTAACTGACAGAAATGCATATTGTTATGTATATTTAATTTAATTGTTTGTTTGTTAATTTTAATTTTTTTTTGTTCCATTACATGTTATTGTAATGTAACTTTGTTTACTGGATTTGACATTGTCCAGAAATTCAGTTCAGTTCTGTTTGACCGGACTGTTATTTTATTAATTATTTCATTGATAAACGACTAATAATAGAAACATTGTATCTAGTTCCTGACCTCGTTTTATAATCAGTGACAGTTTTGGTAAAAAAAACAAACATTTTTATTCTTTTTTTCTCTTTCTCAGGGTAAGAATCATTAAGTTAAGTGTAGGTCATACCTGGACTACGTGACAAGTAGCCATATATCAATTGATAACAAACTTCTATTTTATCCAGAAGAATGAATTTTTGAGTAGTAGATGAATATGAGGATGCTGTCTCAAAACACCCACCCACCTCCCAAGTTTGAATATATGAGGATGCTGTCTCAAAACATCCACCCACCTCCCAAGTTTGAATATATGAGGATGCTGTCTCAAAACACCCACCCACCTCCCAAGTTATGGAGAGGAGGAAAGAGGTTCCAGAACCTCTAGAGTTTTTTCATATTAAACAAAGCACATGTTAATGCAGGATATCATAACCTACAAAGCACACGTTAATGCAGGATATCATAACCTACAAAGCACATGTTAATGCAGGATATCATAACCTACAAAGCACATGTTAATGCAGGATATCATAACCTACAAAGCACATGTTAATGCAGGATATCATAACCTACAAAGCACAATAAAATATTATATAAAATGTCCTATTACAAAGAGCCAATTTGTAGCGTCGGATTTAATCTAACAAACAGATTTTTTAAAAGATTTAATTCAATCAAATCAGCCTCAAGATATACTGGGATAGTAACATTTTGTTAGAAATATGTTAAAAAAATATTGTCACTTACCTGTCCACGTGTAAATCAGCTTGCATAATGGCCACGAAGAAAATTCTGACTGTCTTTTATAACGTTTTTCTGGAAAAATCCATTGGAAATTACCTATCTTTAACCTGATTTCAGAACATTCTGAAGTAGGCGTTATTTTGGGAAAATCCATTGGAAATTACCTATTTTTAACCTGATTTCAGAACATTCTGGAGTAGGCGTTATTCTGAAAAATCCATTGGAAATTCCCTATCGTTTACCTTACAAAGTTTCAGAATGATCACATGATTTAGTTATTATGGAAATTTCGTTGCAAATTCCGTGTAGGCACTATGACGGCAGTCAGAATTTTCCTTCGTGATCATTTTGCAGGCGGATTTACACATGGACAGGTAAGTGAAAACATTTTTCTAACAAAATATATATTTTCAGAGAATGGGGAGTAGTATGTGAAAGGGGTTGTGAGATCCTTTTATCTATTTCCATAGATCAAACATTTTAAGTCTTCTATCGTTAAAAAAAAATGGTGAACAGGTAAGTGAAAACATTGTTTGAGATTATTTTATTTTATGCCCTACCATCACTATACTTTTTTTGATAATCTTTTTCATACCTGCTGACTCTCATTGGTAGGATATCCGTTAACATACTGTCAATAATACGAAACTCACGTATTAAATCGTCCATATCATATTTTACACCTCGCAAATAAGATCGTATTTGATCAAGTAATCTTTTGTAAGTTATACTTGCTGTTTTACAAGAATTGTTTTTATGTTTCAAGTTTAGGTTCAATTTTTTTTACAAGTGTTGAATGAGAGACATCGACACCAGATATTATTAACAAAAACGGATTTAATAATGCTCCACTTGAGATTATACCAGAGCTAGTCATTAACAATGGCAAATATGATATTACTCGAAGTATTCTACGGTAGTATTTATAACATTCTTTTACACACCAGAAGTTTTTGTGATAAAATTTATAATATTGTACTAATGCTTCAACATCTTGTTTCGGAATTTCTTCTGATATGTGATTGAAGTCGATGATATGTTTTTTCATTATACAATATTTTATACAAAAACAAAAGTTCTGGCACCAGCAATTGAATCAAGAAAATCACGAAATTTATTATTATTAGGATCAGCTATAAAAATTCCGTATTTGTCATAAACATCTGACGAAGTATCATTATATCATGCATCTGTTATCTTTAACCAATCGTATGAGTCAAAAGTATTTCCTACTTCACGTTCATACAAATCTGTTTCATTCACTAAATTATTGTAATCGCTTTCTGTTTTATCAATATACCCTAATACCGAGCTTATTTGATCTAACTTGAAATTTTTGAGAACAAGATGTTGTCTGAAAATTGCATATGCGACTATAAAATTTGCTAGCATTAATTTTTTGAGTGATTTTAGTTCAATTGTTAGCAGACCAATAGCAGAAGCTACTTTTAACATTAATTTTTCATATGGTTTTGTGAGTATTTTCTCGACTTCATTGTAATAATTTCGTAATAACAATTGTTTAGAGCTCTGGATTGATGGAAATGGAATATCATCTTCTTCACTTATGTTGTAATAAGAATCTATTTTTACTTCCAAATTTGTTTGATCGACTTGATCATAAAACATTTCTCGCTCAATATCATTAAGATCACTAATTTCATCATCAAAATCTTTGATTATTTTTAGAGACTTATCAACAATAATCGGCTCAAATTCTGGGTCTTTTTTACGTATCATTGGCAAAATTGCGTTTGAGTACGCTTTAATAAGTAACTCCATGTCTGGTGTCATAGTAACGATTTTAATTAAGGTTTCTTTGTCGTGGTAGTACATGCCGAGATGCTTAAAAATGTTTCGTTTTGAAAAACCACTATATAACTTCCTGTTTCTTTTTATTCCTATTATCACAGATTCTGCTAGTCTGTCGAGATAATCATGGCTAGCTTTTACAGATGTTTTTACATCATCTCTTTCAACGTAAGCTCGTTTTTTTATTAAGCCCGATTTTATTATCAAATCCAAATTTCCAAAATCAAGCTCAAGCAATATTTTTTTAAATATAATTTCAACTTGTTTATGTTCTTCTAGACAATCATCAGGATGACAGTATCTTTTTATCACATTAAAGTTTTCTATTGCTTCTTTCAGTTGTGGCCCTCGCATATGCATAACAAGAATAACAATTTTTTCTTCCTCTGATAATGGAGAGTTTACCATTCGAACTGAAAATTTTTTTCTGGTATTTATTACACGTGCTGATAATGATTCGTCCCAAACGTTTATTTTAGGGTTAAAAATATAATCATAAAATTCTCTCGCAACGTCTATAAACCACTGTGTTGTCATTATTTTATAGCATTAGATTAAATTTGTTCACAATGATCATATCTGATCATCAAGTGTATATATTTGAAATGCTGTCAGTCCTGGAAATGGATGTCAGCAACGATAACATAAACTCGGAAATATAAGTACTTGTTAACAGTGTTTTCTGTCTGGATTGTAAAATATTGTGCTGTTGTAATATACGTAGTTGCTGTACTATATAATGTTGTCCAATCGATATCATTGTTTGATCCTTGCAATTGCCAATTATAAATTCGACCAACACTAGAGTTTAATCGACCTCGCAAATGAAATTGCCAAATAGCAACTGCAATAGGACATTTAATTTTAATCCAAAAATTTTCAGTTTCTCCGTTGGTAGTCCATTCATGTCTATCAGAGAAAGCGTAATAAGGATAATTTTCAGGATAATATGCTAATGCGCTTACCTCAAACCCAACTCGATTGTCAGTTGCCTTGAACAATACTGGAATATACCCAACATTAATTTTGGTTCGTTTTACACCACTAGACAGACTGTCAACGGACGCTTTATTTGTCAGATCGTTAGGGTTAACTGGAACGTAAGTCGTCATTATCTTGTTGGCTCTCATATTTATGTTACCTAACATTGGTCTACCAGATTTCTTAAAATATGGGTTAAGTTCATCTTTTAACTGAGCATAACTAATAGCATCGGTTTCATTAGCTGCTGGTGAGGTTATTGGTAATCCAGTTTCTTTTGAATTTAACATAGACAGGTTACCTGTCATTGTATCACCGGCTTTGCTAAGCTTATTATCGTTAACAGATTTTAATTGCGCATAACTTACAGCTTGTGTGTTATCAACATTTGCTGGCGGATATACAGTTTCTAAACCAATAATTTTTTTACTCGACATGTTAATATTACCTGTAACTATCCCACCGATTTTATCAAGTTTGTTATCATGAACATACTTCAACTGCAAATAACTTACCGCTTGAGTTTGATTTAAGTTTGCTGGTGGATACCAGGTCTCTAAATTTATAAAAAAAAATTTCTGATATATCTAAGTTACCGCTTAAAGTTCCACCAGATTTATCTAGTTTATTATCGTCGACAGAGTTTAGTTGTGCATAACTAACAGCCTGTGTATTAACGACATTTATTGGTGGATAATTTGTTTCTAATATCTAGTACTCGTTGATTTGACATAGACAGGTTTCCTGTCATTGTATCGCCAGTTTTTTTTTTCAGATATCCCGATACATCAATATTGCCGTTTGTTATTTTACTTAAAGCCGATGAATCTCCTAATGTTGTTCCAAATTTTGTATAATAGCTCATTATTCATTTATAGTCTGACAATTTTTTTATATAACATAAAATTGTATAACAATAATGGCAAAATCGTTGATAATAAATTTGATACAGAGCGGTTGGTGAAACATAAACATGAAAACGAACTTCCAGATTGTCATTATCTTATTGTTGGAAGAACTGGGTCGGGGAAGACAAACTTGCTTATGAATTTACCTCTCGGAGATAATTTTAACTACGATCGCGTTTATCTTTACACAATTAATTCACAACAGGATAAGTACGAGCTACTCAACAATTATAATGACAAACTTCGTGATGATCTTGAGGCTAGTGAAGATTTTTTTATTATCAAACAACCAGAAGAACTTGTTCCAGTTAATCAGCTTGATTCGTCCGAACATAAGATAGTTGTTTTTGATGATATTCCGCTAAACAACGAGAAAATGAATAAAATCAGATCATATTTTTCATTATCACGTAATAAAAAATGTAATTCTATTTATCTCGCTCAGGGTTTTTATAATGTTGACAGATTTATTAGGCGAAATACTGGTTGTTTTATATTATTTCCAGGACTTGACAATGTCTACGTTAGAAATATCGCGAACGAGCAATGTGGTGATGTAACAAGAGATACATTTATTGAATTATATCATCAAGCAACAGCAAATAAATAAGACATTTTTTTTGTTTGATAAATTAACAAATGATACGAGTAAAATGTTTCGATGTTGTATTGAAAAATATATACAGAAAGTTTTTGTTAATTTTACAAAATTTAATATATAATAAAATGGAAAGACAAGCAAAGTACAGAAAACATATAGAAAATCTAAAAACACTTGTTAAATCTAAAGCTGAACTTAGGCAGATGATCCAACAAGCACGACGTGGTCAAGTGGTTGCAGCAGAAACAACAGCCACCGCCCTCAAACCAGTTACTGAAGCTTTACTTGGAAAACAACCTGAAACTAAACCACTATGAGAAGAAGAACTTAAAAAAAATGCAAGAAAACGGTTTACTCGGATTAGTTAAAGAACAACAAGAAGCGGATGTTGGAAGAATTATTGAAAGATCTGAAGAAGAAAAAAGAAGATTAGCCGAGACACTTGCAGCAAATATAGCTAATCCTGTTGCAAGACAAGCTGAAATAGATCGGCTGATAAATAATCCACTAGAACTTCAACAAAGATTAGCAGAAGCAGCAGTAGATGGACCAATTGAAAGAAGGTTAGAAGAAGAAGAACTTAGAAGAGAGATGAATATTATAGAAGAAGAAAGAAGATTTGAATATGATTTAGCAAATATAGATAGCAAAATTAGAGATGACGAGTATGAAGATTTTAAGAAAAAATATGAATTTATTAAGGATTTGAGAGTATACAATGTTATAAAACATGATTTTAATGCAGACAAAATAATTAAAGAGCTAGAAAAAATAAAAGACAAAAGTATGGGCATTTCGACAATATAGTTTTAGAAAATAGAAATTACTATGATAGCATTAAATTATATCGACATGGAATTATCGCTGATCTTTATATTAAGGCTATTAATAATATTGAAAGTAACATATACGGTCATCATAGTCGTAGCTTAAGTACCGAAGCAAAATTAATCGATGAAGGACAAGGAAAATAGGTTTTTTAGACCAGGTCCTATGACGATGACTGAAGAAGATTTACAAAAAAAAAATCGATGAAGATAATAAAGAATATCGTGATAACTATAAAAAAAACAAACAATTAAAATATGAAATAACGCCATTAGAATATTCTGGTTTTATGGAAGATTATAAAATTTCTGACGTTGATAATATTAATAATTGGGAAGAAGACAAATGCAAAGATCTCATTAAAAAATTAGTTGATATCAGAGATAAAGATGAATATATTTACAAAGAAATTGATACAGCTGAAATAAAACATGTTGAAGAACTTTATAACAGAGCTAAAAATTTTGTTATTCCTAGTGTTTTTAAAAATACTGCAGCAAAATTTAGAGATAAAAATATGTTGAACAAAAAGAATACACTTTTCAAACATTAGTTGAACATTATGATAATAAGCGATTAAAGAAAATTGAAAAAAAAACTTGAAAAGGAGTAAGAATATTCGCATCAGTTACTGAAATGATTGGCAGATTAATGTTATTGATATCATCAAAAGAAGCTGTAAATGTTGGTGCTGAAATTGACAATGAAATTATTGACATACTTGATAATTTGAGATCGGAAAATTTATTAACATCTGACGAATACCAAACTTTACATCGAGATTTAATTTTATAAATTTGTGTAATGATTTAATATAACAATTTTATATAAAAAAAATGTCAGCAAAATTATTACTAGACTCTAGCCAATCTGATAAAGATAGCGCAAATTTTTATGTAAAGTATATTCCGCCAATAGAACTAGATCGTGAAAAACAATATGAAATTGGATTAATTTCCTGTATGTTTTGGAATTCTATGGCTAATGTAAAATCTGGAGTAAACGATGATTTTGCATTTACTATTCCTAAATATCCACAACCCCCGTGGAAAACATTTAAATTCCACAAGGAGCTTATAATATTACTGATTTAAATAAAATAATAAAAGAACTTATAACAAAAAATGGAGATGTAGCTGACGATTTTGAGCTAACACCAAATTATAATACGTTACGAGCCAGAATAACATTAAAAAATATAATAGTTAATCTTTTATAGCCAACAAGTATCGCACCACTGATAGGATATTATCATCAAAATTATGTTTCTCTTGATCGTGATAATCCCATAACGTATGAAGGTAAAAATCCAGTAAAAATAACTGATGTAAACTCAATATTAATAAATTGCTCTATTGCATCTGGATCTTACTCAGCTCAGGATAGTAAAGGACAAACAATATACAGTTTTTCACCAGACGTTCCACCAGGATCTATCATGCAAATTAATCCACGTCAGGTTATTTATTATCCGTTGAATGTTGAAAATCAAATAACAGAAGTAAATATGCAATTGACAGATCAGTCTGGACGACAACTGGATCTTAATGAAATTGTTACTTATTATTTACGCTTACACGAACAATAACAAAGTGATTGGCAATAAAATTATGCAACCTCAGATATAATGAAACAGAGAAAAAAGTTTATAGAAGAAAAATAGTCCAAGGATTTTTGGGAAATATATTTGCTAAAATTATAGAAAATGCTCCAGGAATAACTCATAAAGTTGCGCCAATTGCACTTGACGCGTCAAAAGCTTTTGCAACTGGAGCTGCATCTGCTGCTGGAACTGCTGTTGGACAAAACATAGCTGATAAAATAAAAGGCGATCCACAACCTGGATTACCGCAAAGCGGTGTACCGACAATCAAACAAGCTATTTCAGAAATCGCACCAACAAAAGAAACTCAACGCGCAATGATAACAACAAAAAAACTTTTATCACCGAAAAGAGAACAAATTATTAAAAAAATTAATATCTAAAGCAACAACATCAAAATAGCTTCGCTATCGTTGATGACAAAATTTTATATAACCTAATAAATAAAAAATGTTTGTTAAAAATTATCTCGATTTAGCAGAAACTTATGACACAGACGACACGGTAACAGAATTTGAATATGTTGAATATCTAGATGAAAATTCTGACGAACCTAATAAGGCTGGCGTCAGAACATTTAATACTAGAGATGATGACGTATTTCTACTGCCTCATAAAGCAAAGTTAGAAGTTCGTGGCCAGATTATGACAGTAGCTGTTCCACCTGCCGCAATTGCAGCTAACGCAGAAGTAGCTCTTATAAATGACGGTTGGTGTTTATTTAAAAGTGCTAGTTATCAGCTGGCCAATTAAACTGTTGAGGATATTTCAAGTCACTTACAAGTTGCAAGTACAATCTTAAATACTATTTCGTTTTCCGATGATTACTCCAGATCAACTGCAACTAATATGGTGTGGTTTAAAGATACTGGAATTGCTAGTGTAGCATTATCTGGAGAATTTATTTCAAAAGAGCATTATCGCATGGAGCTGATGCTGCTGCAGATGTTGTATTTGTAAGAGGTTTTCTTATCGATAATGCTAATGCTTTAGGTATAGTACCACCAGCTGCAGCGGCTAATGCAGACGAAACGAGAGTCTCACTTACTGCAGCTTGCAATAATCTTGGTATAGCACCACCAGATGCAGCTGCGGACGGCGTTGCAATGTTAAATTTGATTAATAACACAATTAGCGTAAGAAATAAACGTTATAATGAGGGTTATGCTAATAGAAAGTCACTTGCAGCAGAATCACGTCAAATTACAATGATGCTGCCGTTAAGTACAATATTTGGCTTTTGTCGCGATTACAATAAAGTATTTCGTGGAGTTAAACATACGCATATTTTAGATCGATCAGAACAAAATGATTGTTTATTTCGATCTGGTGGAGTTGATGTACAATTTATCATAAACAAACTTGCGCTGTGGATGCCTCGAATAACACCGACAATTTCAAAATCGCTCGAGTTAGATGATATTCTTAAAAACCGCACAAAGAAGATTTATTTTCAGCAACATAAAATATATCAAACAGCAGTTCCAAATACCACAGACTACACATGGCGAGTCACAACAAAGTCAACTGAACAAAAGCCACGACGATTATTTGTTGTATTTCAGCGGCAAGCGCGACGTGGTAACCAACAACAAAATAATGCGATATTTTGATAATGCTGATGTTAGACGAATATATGCCAGAATAAATTCAAAGCAATATCCGAAGCGAGCGATAGAATGTAATTTTGCAGATGACGCTAATAAAAATATTACTCGACCTTACATGTACCTGCTCGACGCAGTGCAAAAACATAAAGATGTTGGAGACGGATCTCAGATATCAGTAGAGGAATTTCGTACACTTTATCCGATATTTTATTTTGATGTTAGTAAACAAAATGAAAGAGATGTAATTTTAACTGCTGATATTGAAATTACTTGGATATTAGGAGCAGTTCCAGTGGCACAGTTGTACGTGTACTCGTTAGTGATCAGAGACAGAACTATTACGATTGACTTTATTGAAGGTAAAATGTTGGTACAAGTTTAATCTGTAACTTTAATATAAGATGACAAAATATATTGTAAAAAAAATAAATTTGACTGATTGTCAAGTTAAAAAATTAGCAGCTGCTGTTGCAAAGAAGAGGCAGGTTTCATTAATGGTCGACCCTAACGCAGGTGTGTTCTGAATACTTTAACAAAATTAATGTTAACCAAAAAACAAGTAAATAAGTATAACCGCGGCAAACTTTTTGATTTAAATTTAAGTGCTGCACAAATAACAGCAATGTTAAAACAAGGTGGTATCTTCGGTCCGGCACTATCTGTAATGGCCAGAACGTTAATACCAAAACTTTTGCCGGTGTTAGGTACATTAGGATTAGCAGCAGCGTCTGGAGCAGTATCTGGCGCAACGAAAGGTCATGGAATAAAGAAAATTTTTGTCTAAAGATAAATATAATGCCCAAACGAAAAATAGCAAAAAGAAAGACAACGACGGAAAAAAAGACACGACCGAGGCGAAAAGGTGGATTTATTCCAATAGCTCCATTACTAGCAGGATTAGCAGGAAGTCTATTGCCAGATCTGTTAGGACGAGGACTAATGTTACCAGGAACAAAGAGATGAAGTCGGCCGCATTAAGTAATTTTGACATACTTGATAAACTGAAAAAAGTAAAAACATTCCGTGGAGTTTATTCTAAAGATGAACTTATAACGCTAGAAACGCCAGGTTCGTGCATTATAAATATACAAGATTTTAATGACGGATCTGGCACACACTGGGTAGCTGTTTGTGATAACAATTATTTTGACTCGTTCGGAATTCCACCAAGGGACGCAATAAAAAAATATATGAGTAGAATTCAAAAGACAAAGTCTCTTGTGAAAATAATAAATTATTCGTCTAATCAAATTCAACCGTTTGGAACTTCCGCTAGTGGATACTATTGCGAAATGTTTATTAAACAGATTACCATAAATCCAGATTTTTTAAAGTTTATTTTACAATTTGACAAACAACCTCCTCACGCTAATGATGAGATTGCAATTAATTTTATCTAAACTCACTGATATATAATGTCAACATATTGTCTTAAGTGTAAAACTAAAACAGAAAACAAAGATGAAAAAACAGAAAAAACAAAACAATAATAGAATGATGTTAAAAAGTATTTGTGCAATCTGTGGAAAAAGAAAAAGTATGTTTTTACCAACAGTACCACTGCCAACAACAAAGTTATTAGGAGCGGGTTGTCCAGGATTATTTTAGTAGATGATTAATAAGTAATGACATGCGAGTGCGATTGTGATAAATATTTATGTCTGGAGCAAGATAAAATTGTTACATATTGTCAGAAATGCAACAACAGAGAAATAACTAGTTTTGGTATAGATATGCATAAATTAATTGGAAAATTGCCAAAACCAAAAGGCGGTTGGACATTGCCAGGCCATAAATACACATGACCTTATAATCTTCTTGATAAACAACTTGACGAAAACGATAATCCGCTGCCAGGACAAGAGCCTTACAATCAAGTTGATGCAATAGCGATGCGCCATGATATCTGCTACAGAGATATTGAACGTCCAGACAACGAACAAAATAAACACAGCTGCGATAAAGTAATGTTAGACGAACTTCGTGATATGAAACCTGTAAATATGCGAGAACGTGTTGACCGAAGGCTGGTCCAGGGTTTTATTGGAGCAAAATATAAATTAGGTCTCGGTAAAAGAGAATTATATGATGATTTTGCCTCAGAGCTACACAAACCTAAAAAAAAAGTTTCCGCGACGTAAAGTTGTCGCAAATGCCGTTGATGATATCTGGGTGATACATTTAGTTGATGTCTCAAATCTTGCTCAGTTTAATGATAACAAGAGATATCTTTTTGATGTTGTAGATGTTTTTAGCAAATACACGTTTAGTATACCCGTTTCGGATAAAACAGGAACATCGATGACTGATGCATTAAAACAAATTATTGTTAACACGGAAAGAAAACCAAATAGAATCTGGACTGATCATGGAGCAGAATTTTTTAATAAAAAATTTGAACAGTTTTTAAAACAAAATAACATTAAAAAATATGTCACAGGAAATGAGGGAAAAAGCGTCATCGTAGAAAGATTTAATCGCACGCTCAACGAAAAAATCCACAAATATTTAACAGCTAAAAATACGAGTAAATATATTGACAATTTACAGAAAATTGTTGACGAGTATAATAACACGAAACACAGATCCCTTTCGCTAGGCAAAAGAAAAATGTCGCCAAACGACGCGATTGCAAATCCAATATTAGCAAACGAAAATATGTACCGCAGACATACATTTAAAGTTGGTGATAAAGTTAGAATTTCTCTGACGAAAAAAACATTTCAGAAAGGATATACTCATAACTGGAGCGAAGATGTGTTTGTTGTTGATAAAGTACTTTTAACAATACCAGTTACATACTCGTTGAAAGATTTATTAGGTGAACCTATAACTGGCAGTTTTTACGAGCAAGAACTTCAGAAAACAGAACAAGATATATTTGTTATTGAAAAAGTTATTAAAAAGCGCGGCAACAAAAGTTTAGTCCAATGGCGTGGATATAGCGATAAATTTAATAGCTTGGTTCCAACTAAATCTATAATGATTAAATAATGTTATTATAAATTTCTTCGTATTTTATTAGCACGGATTTACATTTTACAGGTTTACATAAAGAAATTAAATGTAATTTTCTTGCATCATCAACTGGCATGAAATTAAATATTTTAACAAAAATAAAATCGTGTTTTATATTTCTTTGTTGTCCAGTTATTTTTACGTTTGAAAAAGGTTTTATAAGTTGCCAAAATATTTGATGCTCTGTGATAGTAAAATTAAATTTTATTATTTTTTTTAGCAATATGGTACTTAACATCATATCGCCCAGTTGTTGGTCTGCTTAAATTTTTTTTACTAACAACAACATCATGTTCATCTTCGTCGTCATCGTTATGCAAAATATCGTTTTCAGTATAGCTAGCAAATTTATTATTTTTACAGCTAAAATTTTCTAAGGTAAAATTTGAAACAAAATCTCCCGAATATAGTTCAGCCAGTCTTTCAATCAAGTTCATTATTATAATATATCTTTTGTCTAATTAATAAATAATGAGATGTTTGGAGAAATAAAATATCATCAAAGAGTTAATATACTAAATCACAAAGAATTAGCTGAGGCAATTCGAAATTGTTTGTTGGGACATAATTTTTATTTTGTTGATGTTATTATAACATTAGGCGAATCCGACAAATTTTTATTAACAGTAGCAGAAAAAATAAAACTTGATACAAATAAAATGATGACATTACGATTTAATCGAGATGATATTATGGAATTTAGTCATAATTGTCTTACTCGAAATGATCTAGAAAATATCATTAGTTATCGTATTTAAAATTAAATCTATCAAATGTCAACATTGACGTTGCTGATTTAGTTACATTATCAGCTACATTTTTTACTGCACGTGGATTAATTTTATGATATTTTGCCGTAGAATAAATTGATTTAAATTTTATTTTTTCTCCAGGTTCTAAATTTATTGAAATAACTGATCTTCTTGGATTTTTAAAATTAGAACCACCACCAATTCCTCTTCTAGTATTTTCTTTCTGTGTAACTAAATCTAAATTTTCCAAACGATTATCTGTTTTAATACCATTTTTATGATCAATAACTAAACCATTAGGTATTAGTCCGTTAAAAGTTTCAAATACAAAACGGTGTGCTTTATAAACAACAAAATCAGTTTTAGTTCCACGTAGAGTAACATCAAGATATCCACTTTTTTTAAAATTTCCAACAATCTTTTTTGTTTTCTTATGTCGAATAATTCCTCGATAATTTCCCTCATATATATCAAACACTGGATGAAGTTGAAATTCATTTTGTAATGCTAAATTTTCAATATTGTCATCATTAACTGCTCCATTCACTTGGTAAACTCGCTGTCCTTCTGGAATATCATCGCAATGTAAAGTATAAATAAAATCTTTTCTAAACATTTTAGTTCTTTCTGCATCATCACCTTTTACTGAAATTATTATTCCAGCTGGAGTTTATATGCCAACAGTTTTTTTTTTTTAATTCTATATTAATAACAGAACCCAATGCATTTCCAGCGTACATATTATACTTTGGGTGTACATGATAAAATACTTGCTCTTCCGCCGTCAATCTCAGATATCTCAAAATTTCTGTCATTATACTATAAGGATTTCATATCTCTAATTAAAAAAAAATTCAATTAAATATAAAATATTACTATTATATATAACGTTAAAATTGCGAGATATTGCTAAAAAGAGCATTATCAAATCTGAAAAAATTGCTACAGCATTTTCCGGTTACGATAATAGTTACAAACTTGATGATCAAAATATTTTAGCAAATGTTAGCTCCACAAATTTATTTCATCTTTTACAACCGGTTATATCAAAAGAACTTGCGGCTCATAAAAGTATCAAACTTATAGTCCAATATCATACGATTTTATCAAAGTTACATGCAGTTGAGGATGTACTTGATGTAATTTTTGAAAGAAAAGTTTTGACAGTGAAATTTCGGAACCATATTTAACAGCAAAAGCAAGAAAAATATTAACTGGAACAAACATTGCCATGGTCTCCGATGAAATACATCAAAAAATAAACAAAAAATTGGAAGAATTTACTGTATCAGGATCGGGTTGGAAATTTGAAATGATGAAAGAAGTTTTATTTCACATAGCAAAATATAACGTACTTCGCGGTAGTTTGTACGTCGATCTCCCTCAAACAATTAAAAACAAAAAATGCTGTATAAATGTCAAAAACAATAGCAAATGTTTTCAATGGTCTATCCTTTCTACGATGTTTCCAGAAGAAAAAGATGCTGATCGTGTAAACAAGTACTTTCCGTACAAAGACGAACTAAAATTTTAATGACATTGACTTTCCAGGAGAGGAAAATCATATACCAAAGTTTGAAAAACAAAACAGTATCTCAGTAAATGTTTTCCGACTAGATGAGAAAGAAAATGTTTACCCGAGATATATCTCAGAAAATGTTACACAAGATACAATAAATTTATTATTTTATCAAGGACATTATTGTTGGATAAAAAAATTTTAACGGCTTAGTTGGCAGACAGTATATTAAAAATAAAAATAAAAAATATTTCTATCATAAATGTCTAAAAGGTTTTCCTAGCGATGGAATATTACAAGATCATCTCAAATACTGTGTCACCGTTCAAAAAATAACTATGCCTAAAGAAAAAGAAAAAATATTAAAATTTAAAAATTATGATCATAAACTAAATATTCCTTTTGTTATTTACGCTGATTTCGAGTGTATACACGTTCCTGTGGTTGGAGCAGAAAATAATCCGAATAAATCAAGTACTAGAAAAATACAACAACATATTCCTTGCGGAGTAGCTTCTACAGTAGTTTCTTGCGCTAACGATAAATTTTCAACTCCGATAAAGTTATATAGAGGTGAAAATCCAGCTGTATGGTTATTAAAAAATTTAATAGACGAAGTTAATAAAATTTCTAACAGATTACTTAAAACAGCTCCGATAAAAATAACGTCTAAACAACAAGTCGATTTCGATGAAGCAGTTGATTGTCATATTTGTGAAAAGTTGCTGGAACAAAGTAATAAGGTGCGAGATCATTTTCATTTGACCGGCCAATATCGTGGAGCAGCTCATAACAGTTGTAATTTAAAATTTCATGCTCCAGATTTTATTCCTGTAGTTTTAAATAACTTTCGTGGCTATGACAGTCATATCATTGTAGAAGCATTTGGTGATAAAAATATTAAAGCTAAACTAAAATTAAATAACGTAATAAAATGTATTCCAAATAATTTTGAAAAGTATATGTCAGTGACGCTCGGTACATTACATTTCATTGACAGTCTGCAATTTATGGCAGCATTATTAGATGAGCTTGTAAAAGGTTGTAGCAATTTCGCTAACCTAAAAAGTTGCTTTGGTGAAAACTATATCGATCTAACAAAAAAAGATATCATTCCGTACGAGTATCTCGATGATTGGAGCAGATTTAATGAAACTTCTCTTCCTAATAAAGATAAATTTTACTCACAACTCAAAAATGAAAATATCACAGATGACGAGTACAAATATGTACAAGATATTTGGAATAAATTTAGTTGTAAAACATTTGGTGATTATCACGATCTATATTTGAAAACAGATGTATTATTGCTAGCAGATGTTTTTGAAAGTTTTCGTCAAGTTAGTCATAAAAAATTAGGTATTATTCATCTCCTGGATTCTTATGGGACGCTCTGTTAAAAACGAGTAAGATAGAATTGGATCTCTTGACAGATGTTAATATGTTTAACTATATTGAAAAAGGTATCAGAGGCGGAATTAGCGGTATAACAAAAAATATACAGCTGCTAATAACAAATATCTGAAAAATTATGATAAAAATCTAGCATCCAATTATATTATTTATCTGGATCCTAATAATTTGTATGGCTATGCTATGTCAGAGCCAATGCAAGTGTAGTGGATTTTATTGGATAACTCCAGATCAATTTCTTAAAGAAACTGAAAAAAATCTTCCAGAAGATATTTCATATTTTGTTGAAGTTGATCTAGATTATCCTAGTTCGTTACATGATCTACATAACGATTATCCGTTTTGTGCAGAGTCAATGATGATTAATTATAGATTATTATCGCCTGAACAACGAGCAACAACAACAGCAAGAAATTCGATTGTTAATAAGTTAGTTCCAAATTTGTTAAATAAAAGAAATTACGTTATGCATTACAAAAGTTTAAAACAAGCAGTAGATGCTGGACTAATTCTGAGAAAAGTACATCGCGTGCTAAAGTTTAATCAGTCGAGGTGGATAGCAGATTACATTGACTTAAATACGAAACGTCGTGCTGTGGCTAAAACCGAATTTGAGAAAAACTTTTTCAAGTTAATGAATAACTCGGTGTTCGGTAAGACGATGAAAATATTCGAAGCGAGTCAATATTGAAATTGTTAATGACACAAATCGCAGAAAAATATTAGTTAATGATGATGGTTTTGTTAATATAAAAACATTTAATGAAAATCTTGTTGCAATACAACGACGAAAGACAAATTTAAAGTTAAATAAACCGATTTATGTTGCTGCAGCTGTACTTGATATATCAAAGTGGCTGATGTACGATTTTCACTATAATTTTACCAAAACGCAGTGGCCAGATTCAGAAATCCTATTTTTGATTTATCAGATTATCCAGCATGTAGTAAATATCAAGATAATTCGAATAAGAAAGTTATTGGAAAAATGAAAGATGAATTTATGTTTATGCCATTTAGGGAATTTGTCGGACTAAAGAGTAAAATGTATGCTGTCATATTAGATGACAATAAACTTACAAAAAAAGCAAAAGGTATTCCTCGAGGGTATGTGAAAAAGATGATGAATTTTGATGATTTTAAAGCAGCGCTAAGCAATAGCGTCAGTTTTATCAAAACAAATGTTATCAGAACAAATCGTCACAAAGTTGAAACGGATACAATTATAAAACGGGGACTAAGTAATTTTGATGATAAAAGATATTGCAGGAACGGAATTAATACTCTAGCACTTGGACATTATGCAAGTAATTTTGTCTAAACATCAGAAATAATGCTCGAAAAGTTAACATTAGTCGATGGAGTTAATAGCAAAATCAAAAAGGTAATGGTTAATAACCAGCAATTATCATTTGAGTTTAACGAAAAAATTTCAGGTATTTGTTTTAGTAAATTTGACAGAATCAAACTCTCCCTTATCAGATCAGACGATAGCAAATATTTTAATTATCTCGAAAGTTCGCGAGACGAGCTTGCACTAAAATATGACAATTTTCATGATCCGATCAGCAAGCAACAATATACAAAAATTAACATAGACTTAGACCGGTCGAAGGTTTTTGTAAAAGGTAGTAAGGATCTTTTCAGTAAGATAACAATGAAAGAACTATTTGAATGTCGTCGAAAAGTAACTGGTAGAATTAAATTTTATTTGTACAATTTTGAAAATAAATTATACTTAATAGCGAATGTTGATGTTCTATTGATAGACGATGACATTCTTTAAAAATTTAGATATAACTGTCTTTCTTCCTTGTATTTTTGTTTACGAGATAGATTTTATCATTTTTTTACGATAGAAGACTTAAAATGTTTGATCTATGGAAACAGATAGAAGGGTCTCACACCCCCTTTCATATACTACTCTCCATTCTCTGAAAATATATATTTTGTTAGAAAAATGTTTCCACTTACCTGTCCATGTGTAAATCCGCTTGCAAAATGATCACGAAGGATAATTCTGACTGCCGTCATAGCGCCCACACGGAATTTCCAAGAAATTTCCATAATAACTAAATCATGTGATCATTCTGAAACTTTGTAAGGTAAACGATAGGGAATTTCCAATGGATTTTTCAGAATAACGCCTACTCCAGAATGTTCTGAAATCAGGTTAAAAATAGGTAATTTCCAATGGATTTTCCCAAAATAACGCCTACTCCAGAATGTTCTGAAATCAGGTTAAAGATAGGTAATTTCCAATGGATTTTTCCAGAATAACGTTATAAAAGACAGTCAGAATTTTCTTCGTGGCCATTATGGAAGCGGATTTACACGTGGACAGGTGAGTGAAAATATTTTTTTTAACATATTTCTAACAAAATGTTACTATCCCAGTATATCTTGAGGCTGATTTGATTGAATTAAATCTTTTAAAAAATCTGTTTGTTAGATTAAATCCGACGCTACAAATTGGCTCTTTGTAGTAGGACATTTTATATAATATTTTATTGTGCTTGTAGGTTATGATATCCTGCATTAACGTGTGCTTTGTAGGTTATGATATCCTGCATTAACATGTGCTTTGTTTAATATGAAAAAAATCTAGAGGTCCGGGAACCTCTTTCCACCTCTCCATAACTTGGGAGGTGGGTGGGTGTTTTGAGACAGCATCATCATATATTCAAACTTTGGAGGCGGGTGGGTGTTTTGAGACAGCATCCTCATATATTCAACCTTGGGAGGTGGGTGGGTATTTTGAGACAGCTTCCTCATATTCATCTACTACTTTTAGACCCTCATTCGGGAATCTGTTTTGCGTCTTAATTAGCGTATAACTGTTGTTTTTGATAGAGGTTTGTTAGTTGGGCCCCAAACAATTGACACGTTAAGTTGCTATTTTGTATTGACCAGTCTCGGTTGAATTTTTAATTTCTTCAAATTCCTGAATTCAAGTGATTCTTTTCCCAGCAATTACATAAGCGCTCTTACAAAATTCTTGGATAAAGACATTTATTGGAAGTTGACACAGCAGCACTTCGCTGACCACAACATACGGCATCGCCTTCCATTTTGGATTTCATCGGGACTGGAGATCAGTTTTATTCCGGACTTTTTACTACTAAGACTTCTATTTTTTAATTCTTGGATTATTTTTTAATTTTATTCGTAAAACCGTAAGTTCTTTTTTCTTAATTTTTCACTTTGTAGAGAAATAAATTATTTGTTAAATTTTACAAAGCTTGTTGTCTTCACTCTTTTCTGTTACTTATTTTAAGAGCACAGACTCGTAACAGAAAATTGGGGACTCGACCTTGGGATACGAATTTTGCTAAAATATTTCAAAAAACTTTGTTTTTTAAAATTTAAATTCCCCTAGTTTCAGAATTTTTTTTTAAATCCCAAGTATTAGTTTATATTTTAGAAATGTTTAGTGGAATCAACAGGCTTTATTACAATGTTGTCAAAAGTGGAGTTCTTTCTTTCAAATCCTACCCAGGATCAGTTAGACGTCTTGAAAAAAGATGAATTGCTTCAGATTGCCAGAAAATATAATCTTTCTGAGGAAATGGCTTCTTTAACGACGCAAAAAATATAACACATTTTGGTCCATTATTTGGTGGAAAAGAATGTGTTGGTTGGTTGTATTTTTACGGCGCACCAGCACTGTCAGGCTACCTAGCGCCATACAAAAGGTTATATCTAGGATCATTTAAAAGTGGTAAAATAAATAATAATAATAATAATGAGGATTTTTATAGCGCCTAATCTTTAGAAGCTCTAAGCGCTTTATAACATTTGACAACACTTAAAAAACATATATAATGATATGATTACAAAAATAAAAACAAACACCACGAAATTAGAAAACAGAAAACATACTGTAAATATTTAAGGTAAGGATACATTATTAGGTCTTTAAGTCTGTTCTTGCAGTTGAAATGGGTGAATTTTAAGAGCGCTCTTGAAAGAGATCACCGTGTCTTTGTCTCTAAGTGCAGTGGGAAATTCGTTCCATGCTGGGCCCTGGTATGCAAAAGAGTGTTGTCCATATGATTTCATTTTCATAGTGGGAATAATGAGAATACGAGTGTCAGAAGAGGAGCGTAAGTATCTTGCAGGTGTGTACACATGGGTGAGGTCAGATAGGTATGTTGGACTGGAGCCCGTCAGTGAAACGTAACACAGAGAACAAATTTTGTGTTTAATTCTGGATCGTATGGATAGCCAGTGTAGGGTACAGAGCAGGGGAGAGGCGTGCTCTGATCGTGGTACTCTAAGGATCATCCGAGAAGCTGTGTTTTGAACTTTTTGAAGTTTCTGGAGTAGATATTGAGACGAACCAGACAGAATTGAGTTACAATAGTCCAGTATTGAAAGTACTAAGGAACACACAAGTGTTTTAGTGGCATCAACTGAAAGATACTTGCGAATGGAGCTGATGCGTCTCAGCTCAAGATATGCAGCCTTGCGTATGTTCATGACATGTTGGTACAATGAGAGAGTACTGTCGACAGTAACACCGAGGTTTCGTACTGACTGTGTGAATTTAATGTTGATGTTGCTGATATTTATTGTCTGAGGTAAAGGATGTGAATGAGAAAGTCTTTTTGTTGTAATCAGGATGGTTTCAGTTTTATCATCATTCGTCTGCAGCTTGTTACATGTCATCCATGATTTCACATCAGAAATGCACCTCTCTACGCCTTGGATGGTAGCTTCAACTTCAGTTGGATGGCTAGATTTGTATATTTGGGTGTCATCAGCATAAAATTGGTGAGACACTGGATGATGATCTATGACACTTGAGAGTGGCTGAGTGTATAGAATGAAGAGAACAGGTCCAAGAACAGACCCCTGTGGAACACCACTACATAGATCAACTGGGCTGGAGTGTTTTCCATTTGCGGACACAATTTGTGTCCTGTTGACTAAGTAGGACTTGAACCATAGTAAGGCTGTATCGTGAATGTCAAATACATGCTGGAGACGGTGAAGTAATATATCATGGTCTATAGTGTCAAATGCTGCAGACAAGTCAAGGAGAGTGAGGACTGTAATCTTTCCGCCATCCAAAGCAGAGAGAAGGTCATTGTCTACTTTCAGAAGAGTAGTTTCAGTACTGTGGCAAGGGCGATATGCAGACTGTACATTGCTAAAAAGACTGTTTGAATTCAGATGAGATACAAGCTGGGATAGAACAACTTTTCTAAGATTTTTGACATGAATGGGAGATTAGAAACTGGGCAGTAGTTCTTTAAATCATTATGGTCAAGTGTTGGTTTCTTCAGCAGAGGCTTTACAATGGCAGTTTTGTAAAATGATGGGAATTCCCCAGTTGAGAGAGAGGTATTAATAACCTCAGTTAGTGAAGGCAGTATTGGATCCAAGCACTCTAGCAGCAGTGACGTCGGAATCGGATCCAGTTCACATGACTTTGGTGCACTCTTCATCACGATTGTACGTACTAAATCCATAGAGACAGGTTCAAATGCTGCTAACGGTTGCCGCTGAAATTCTGTATCGCAACTGTATGGTGACGACGAGTCAACTGAAATTGTGTTGTCAAGTTTATCTCTGATGGTTTGTACTTTGTCACGGAAGAAATTTGCAAACAGGTCCGGAAGGTCGACTAGAGAGAAGGTAGCTGGAAGTGGTGTACATTTGTTCCTTGACATCAGCTTGTTAGTAATCTCAAATAGCTCTTTGCAGCTGGAACTTTCCATGATTTTAGTACTGTAGTGGGCTGATTTAGCTGCATGGACTATGTTTGTGACATTCTTCTTAGCGGCATCATAGATCTGCTTATGAATAGTGAGTCTGGTGGAAAGCCAAAGCCTCTCAGCTTTACGGCGGTCTCTTTTAGCAGTGCGAAGCTGGTCCCTAACACTGCTATACCACGGAGAACACTTCTGAATTGCTACTCTGCACTTGGTTGCTGGGGCATGTTTGTTGAGCAATGAACGCTGGCAGTTATCAAGTTGTTCTGCTGTAGTGGGTAAGCTAGTTGTTAGGTTTGCTTGGATGTCATGCATTAGTTTGGTTCTGTTTATCATACGGAGGTTTCTCTTAGTAGCGAATAAAGGTGGAGGGTTAGGGGCTGATACGTCAAGATGGCATATAATGCAGAGGTGATCTGATGAAAGTTCGTAGGACACCAGGGAGGACTGAAGAATATTATCATCAGGTCTGTAAAGAATCCAGTCTAATATGTGACCATGTTTATGGGTGGGTTGGCTAACTGACTGTTTGAGGTTGAAAACGTGAATGGAATCTAGGAGTTTCGATGTGCATGGGTTTCTAGGACAGTCAAAGTGAAAGTTGAAATCTCCAAGAATAATCAGGTTGCCACCTATCGAATTTCCATACTCCAGGAGATTCGGAAACTGCTCCAAAAAGAGAGATTCTGTCAGCTTGTTTTTTCTACTAGGAGGAGGGCGGTAGAGGCAGAAGAAATGGACAGACCTTTGTTCCAGTGTGAATGTAGTTTGGACTAGTTCAAACGATGTGTGGTCGAAATTGAAAGTTGTTGTGTAGTATTAATGTAAATTATAAGTATGTAAGTATATTAATAATAATGATCAACTGCCATGTGCATAGGTTGTTGGTTGACATTTTCCTTTTCACATTCACTTTTTTCATGTATCCCACAACCATTCCTACTACAATCATGAAAATTGAACAGAAAATTTATATTTTATGAAAAATTCGAAGGCAATTGGAATGTCATATTATGAGGGAGGATGGAAAATAATGTTTGAACAACAGTTTCTGTTATTTATAGCTGTAATGAAAGTATAATTAGTGTTGTCTTATCAGTATAGTTAATGTGTGTTGTTATTGTACAGTTTATTGCCGTTTTTCAGCACAAGATAGGCTATACATGGCAGCCAGTATAAGTTATGGAGGAAGAACCCTGGAAAATCCCGGGAAGAACCACCGAACCACGAGAAGCTACTGGCAAGCTTTCTCACGTACCCACATTAGCTGAGCCTGAGATTCAAACCCCCACAGACAGAAGTGAGATGGCAGTGATCCGGAATGGTGAGCGCTTTAGACAACTTGGCCACTCGGGACCACGTTATTGTGTGTAGTTATTAGTTATATCATTAAGTTCAAAGATATATAAATTTGTTTTGTGTTTCTCATGTCATGAAGAGATGTTTTATAGGTATACTTCGTCCACCAAAGATTTTTCTCTGGGTATTGTTAAACAAGTATTTGAAATCTTTTCATAATTATCATGATAGTCATAACGTTTAAATAAGTATTAAAAAAATACCATTACTTTTATCTCATGTACTTTTTAAAATGGAGAGGATTATGTCTTCCTGTCTGTCATTCCCTCCATTAATACATGTATTGTATCTCCTACACCATTAAAGACACAAACTTGAAACTTTGTTATATGACTTGGAGTAGAATTTACATATATGCAGTGGTTTTAAAATTTTAAATACTCTTGTGATGGGACCAATTTCTGGGGATAGGATTTTTTTCCAAAAATCTAAAGATCTGAAATCTTGCAGATAGAAATCTGAAAGTTGGTTTGCATTGGACTTTTGAGTTATACCCTCTAGTCCCTGTGGGTAACCTTCCCTTGGATCATGCTTGGAAATTGATGAGATCTCCACCCAATAACCATATATATATGTTTGAAGGACCTGAGATGGAACCACAAACATACTGGAAGATCTAATACAGACCAAGGGTCATGCTCCATAGATTGCGAATTTCTTCTGGGTCATAGCTGGGAAGCAGATAAGATCCCCAAACTTTCCCAAAGATTTTGTTTCATTTTTCTCAGCACAGAAACTGATGTTAAGGCATTGCTGTGAGAGAGTTTCAGATATGCTTGGTGTTGCAACGATGAGATGGTAATCTGTTGTATAAACTGCCCTGAGGATAATTTTACATGGGCTAGCAGCAGGGTTGTTTACTGTTTATACAAGACAACATGTTAGGGACATATATAGTCAAGCATACAAGACATGTTAGGGACATACGTAGTCAAGCATGGTGGTCAGATTCTGTCTATAAGATACTTGAAAATTGTGTTTTTCAAAACAAGTCCATGTTTGGTGGCTTGGGAGTAAACAAATCATGCTTTTCACATAACATGTGCTATGGCAGGTATGTACGCTGTTGTCAGATCTGTTAAAAATCTCAGATCTGTTGTCAGATCTGTTAAAAATATATCCTGAATGCTCTTGTAGTGTGCAATCCATTTCATTTTTATTGCTCTAAATATACAGAAGTCAGGTAAAAATTCTCCAGTGAAAGGGAGTCTGGATGTCATACCTTGAGAACTTTTGGCATAATGAATACAGATTACTGAAATATGTCTTTCTCTCCATATTGGGATTTTTATTTATAAAAATGTTTGTGTGTTTAATTGACTCTTGTGAGGTGAAAAGCAACAACTAAAATAAACCCAGTAATAATAAAACTGAGAACTTGTATGTCAGTTATACAATCAGTATCCTGCTCTCTCTCTCTCTGGTGGCGCTCACCAGTTATTATGTACTTTTGAGAGAGTGATGTATGTAAGGTGAAGTTGTTTGCATTTAAAACATGCAGAGTGGTGAGAATGTTGGCATACCTCTATGCTACTTTCATGTAATGTGGCTGACATTTCTTTGGATATTGTACTTTTGGAAATTGTAAATGATCTTAGCACACTGCTAACTAAAATGACTGCTCCCTTGTGCTCCAAAACTCAACCTGAATTTGTCTAAAGTACACTATCCTTGGCAGCTATTCAAATAGGGAAAATGAATTTTGCCAGACTAGACAATACCAGCTTCTGAAAGTGCAATGAATGAATTACCAAATATATCAAATGCCAAAAAAGTTATCGGCTCTTTTTTTTTACAATTTACCTCTGAAGTTCGGGAAGTGAAAATGAGCAAGTGGAGCTAGCACTCTTTTGAAAGGTGCACATCTGGAGTAAGGCCAAGCTGTATACTCTATAACCCATATTACACCCATCAATCATACACCAAAATAAAGGGAATTAAAGGTTCTTTGAACAATACCTAAGATATACAAAGTCTTTTTTAAATAGCCAGTATAACTAGTGAGGAAACCCAGGGAAATTCTTTTTCTTTAAAATTCTAACCCTATGCTAAATATGAAACTGTAGAGCGCCACCTCTCTCCCCCCCCCTCCTCCACCTTAAGCTCTTGGAAGTTTCACATGTTGGATACTTGGAACTGTTACACTGTGCTCCATTGGATAAAAAGCCACTATTGTTTGGAATCAATGGTGATTTTCACACAAATATAAATATTCAGAAATCCCCCTCCTTCATTGTGCTTCGATACTTGTTAAGTAAAGACTAATCCAGGTATTTTAATCATTCAAGTGTACAAATGAATCAAAGAATGAGTACAAATGAATGCAATGTATGCATAGGAAACAAGTTTGTATATGACTAATATGACTATTATGCTTCAGGTATGAGATGTTTATAATGCATTTAAGAGAGAGACAAGGTTCATACAGAATTCTGATTGATAAATTCAATGACTTTTCCCAAACTTTCAAAGACCACAAACATAGATTTCCAAGACCTATTTTTGCTAACAATTTGTATACAAGTTATGTTATATGAGAAAGCAATGAATGCAAAATACTACAATATTGTTTAATGATGAAATGAAACTGAACGGGTCAACACAAGAAAGAAACCAGGAGAACTCTAATACATCCGAATCTAACAAATTTGGACAATTTTATTTGTGATTATGGAAAGAAATTAAAATGTTTGGGTTTATTTCAATTTTCAAAGACTTTTAAAGACCTCAGGGTAATCTGCTCGATTTTCCCAAACTTTCAAGGCCTTGAAAATGCTAACTCATTTTTCCCAAACTGTCAAAGACCTTCAAAGACCGTATGAACACAGAGAGAGAGAGAGAGAGAGAGAGAGAGAGAGAGAGAGAGAGAGAGAGAGAGAGAGAGAGAGAGAGAGAGAGAGAGATCTACTTACTTTTGCATGTTTGCATCAGTGTGCAAGCATTATACAAAAAAACAAATTTTTAAAACAATTTTACTGATTACGATTTTTTAATTGATCAGAATTTTAAAATGGAAAGAGCCTGATAGTACAGCTAACCCAATGAGGATTTTACATTAAAACTGGGTAAAAAGTAACACCAACTAAACAAAAAGCATATGAAGAAACATTGTAAAAAGTACAATCAATTTTATGCTGATCAAAACTATGTGACATGAAAAGCTAAGAAGCAATAAATTTATATGATAATAAACAATTACAATCATAAATTTAGAAATCCAGAAAGAAAACTTAAATTCAGTTCTCAAATTTATGTCATTTAAACATAACAACAGCACAATAAAATTCACATAAAAAACTCTTAAGATGCCAAGCTATTCTTCATTTTTTCACTTCCTTTTTTCTCACTGATTATCAATATTTCCATCCTATATGACCCAACATGTCTGAAAAATGTGATGGGTGATGTAGTGATATTTTCACCAATTCTTATTTACAATATACTAAAATATTAATGAGTAAAACAAGACATGTATCACTAGGCACAGAGGAATATAAATGAATTTGGTTAAAACAACTGGATTAAAAAAAGATGAAAATTTGACTTCCTCAAATTCTAAGAGAGTAAACAAGTTGAATAAATATTTATTCACAAATATCTTATTTGCATTGAGTATCTTTTACTTCAAATATATATACACAGAAAGTGAGATAAATATATCGATTGTTTTGTTACAAACGCATGGCACATAAATGTATAAAGTTTCTGTTACATAAGTTATTCAGAGTGAGAATGTATTTGTTTTATAATTCTAGCCTAGTTTTCCCAAGTGTAATGAGAAATCTATCTTGCCATAATAAAACAAAAAAAAGCAATGAATAATAGAAATGAAGTCTCTAAAATAAGAAATCTAAGTTTTTTTCTCCTTACAGGTTTCTTAAAGCCATTAAAAATTTTTTTAAAAATTGTAAACAATTAACTGCACAAGAGATGTATAGGAATCATGCACAGAAGGAAAAACTGATTTCTTTAAAAATAAGTAATCCCTACAACAAAGGGAAACCCAGACACACATATATCCCTTCTTGTGATGCTAAACAATGTATTTCTATGATTTTGCACATTCTGAACACAAATGTGATAAAACAAACATTTCTTGGTCAAGTCAAATTACTGTATCTGTTATTTTCAAAAACAACTAAAGTTAATATATTTCTTTTACAAAGAAATAGAATTTGATCCATTATCTCTGAGGTTGGTACTACAAAATAAATTTCCACTAAGAAAGGGATTGATTATAATCAATATCACAGGTACAAACTGGTACAAATTAGTGAATCAAAAAATAAATAATTGAAGAATCTTGGATATCTGAAGTGCAAACTCAGCAATAACATATACTGGTACTAATTACACACAGGGGTCATGTTACCAGGTAAAGTGGGCAACCAAGTCACCTAAAAAATGTAAACTTTGCCTTCTTCTGTTAGGAAAGTGAAAACAACTTTGCCCTGTGTTTTTTTAAAGGTACATTGACTAACCATACTTTTTTAGATGCCAGATTAATTCTAGTATTGTGTGGTAGTGAAATGTATTCATCAAGCCATCAGCGGCTAGGCCTAGTTTTGATATCAATTATGCTGACAAACAAACTCTTGCACATTCAAAGGCATGTGGTTTGACAGCTGGTTGACCATTAACCCTTTCCCAAGTAAGCTCGCAGCTATCACTGTCCGATTTCTGCATGTTATCCTTTGATGATAAAAACATACAAACTTGTGTTTCGAAACTTTAACAATAGTATGTAAATAGCAATTTGTGTTTTAAGATCAGAATCGTTGATATGGATATTTTAACTGCCTCTTGTAGACTATTTCATCATAAAATTAATCTTAAAAAGTGTAAGTGAACCAGTAACAGGGAAATAATGGCGGACATCACTATGTCTGGGAAGTACCAGTTTATTAGATTGTCTGTTTTCATAAATCATTGGGCAAATATATTCAGAAACATATACAATTCATAGAAAGCGAAGCCTAGATATTATGTTATTTAAGATTTAACTTTAAAATGTAATTATGTAAGTCAGACAATGCTATGTTGTGGAGGAATTTGGAAGAAGCATTGTAAGGTCAAAGTTGTTTTCTGACTCGACTTGTATTTGTGAACATATGGAAAAAGCAGCAAAAGCAGATACTATTTAACCAATGCCTAAAATTTCTACAAGTACATAGATAAATAAATAAACCTTAAGTTTGCAATCCTATCAATGGACTGTTGTAATGAAGCTATATAAAGTGATGATTAAATTAAGAAAACCCCTCCTTCTAAAAATAGATGCACTCACGTCTGTGGAAACAAGGATTTAGTTCATATACTGACTATAAAGGAGCCATGTCTGTAAATTTTATGCATTTTAGTGTGTTATGTATGAATAGTTATGGTAATGTTTTATCAGCAACCAAGAAATGAGGACGAACAGTATGATCTGAAGACACATGTACATTTGCCCTCATCTACATAGCAAAGGAGTTGTTTCAAACGCTTTTAAAAATCTTTGAAAGTGCCATTATTGTGAACATTTAGAAGGTATAACAAATTTTTTTTAAAAATTGATTAAGGGTAGTTGATTAAGCATTTTTACTAACTTGCAATTGTGTAATGTAATCTGGTTACTCAGTTAAAATTTGTTACAATGTAGTTTCTAGAGTCATATGGCCAAAATATCTCAGAAAATTTTCTACTTGAAAATAAAGTATTGCTTAAATCCAATGTTAAATGCAAATATGAATACTGGGAAATAGAAGGCATAATTCAAATAAGAGAACATGTTTTACATATATATATATATATATATATATATATATTCAGATATATCGCATTTCTTGCTTTGTGTCCACTTCTCCCTGTTGAGCTCTTACTTCTCCCTGTTCTATCCAAAGGAGAGGTCACTTCTCACTAAAATTCAAGTCTAGCTTGACTCCTGTATAAGGACAAACAGAAGAATATTCATTCTTTTGTAGTGTTTAGAACTGTTGTATGTCTTTTTCTGTGTTTTCGCATATTGGAGGGATGATTAAAAGCCTTCCCACAAATGTTACATACAAAGCATTTGTCTCCTACATGAGACAACCAATGAAATCTGCGATTAAATTTATGTGCAAGAGTCTTCTGGCATATCAAACATCTAGCCATATTTCCAATTTTGATAAACGCAGTGTCATATGTGTAAATTCCTGTATTGGTTGTCAGCGTTTGCATACAATCTAATGGAAAAGATCTGCACTGCATTGACGATTCTTCTATCCAATGAGTTCTCTTCGTACTTCTCCTGTCATCCACAGATTCCAAGGAATCAAGATTATGTGACATTTGTGCATTCTCATTCATGCTCTGTTGCGGTTCCAAGGAATCACTTTCCATCAAAGAAGAATGGTTTCCATGATAAAAATATGCATTTTCCCCAACCCTCTTGTTGCCACTGAATCCACTTTGGGTAACAAATGCAGGCCTTGCGCATGGTAAGCAACTATTGTCAGCTATATTTTGAAACTTTCTTTGACTATACGACTCCAGCTCTTCCAAGTCATCATATTCTTCTTTAATGTCATCAATCTCAATTATAAAAGGACAATGATCTTCAGATGGATTCTGTATGGTTTTACTGGGATCTAGTTCTTTTTGTTGCAAAGATGCAGTTTTAGTCCCATCTGAATCCGAATCTTTATCAATGGAGGCATAGTTCTGTGACACAAAGTACATTTCTTTCTTTCTCTTTTTTATTTGAATAATATCACTAGATGTAGAGTTATCATTAGAATGGACCATCATAACTGAGTGTTGCCTTGAACCATTGTTGTCCTGTTCACAGTTAACATCACTGTCATTTTTATACTTTTTTGTAACTGTGTCAACATTGTCTGTCAATTTTGTATCAGACAGATCAATCACTGTTGTGTTCTTCCTACGGAAATCCTCTGTGTTGTGAGCCTTTTCCCCTAATACACTTGACTGTTGGACAAAATTGTGTAAACTGCCATGTAATAACGTGGGATTGCCAGAGGATGAGATGTTTTTCTGTCTTTGAAATGACTGCTTTCCACCCCCAAGCCAAGTTGATCGGGATCCCTCTCTAAAACCTGCAATACATCATTATTTGTTTTTTAGTCCAACTTCAAAGAATGTACCACATAAAAAACATTTTGTGCTTAGATAAAAATATAATATGAAGAAAATCTACATGATGTCCAGCATGTATGTATGTATGTATGTATGCATGTATGTATGTATGCATGCATGCATGCATGTATGTATGTATAGGGTCCAACGGCATTCAGCAAAATACTAGCTATATACTGCTGATTAAAAGGTAAATTTTAAAACTGTAATGATAATGAAGTGTACATTGATGACTTTAAGAAAATAAGACCTTCCAAATAAACAAAAAATTAATGGAGTTCAAAAGACAGAAAAAGGTAAAGATATTAAAAGTTTTGTAAAAGATGAAGATAAAGGTTAAAAAATATAAATTATTTAAAATACAGAGTGATGCCGAGAAAGACATTAGGCTTATCGGTTTTCTATGAGCAACAAAACTTCCAGGTCAACTAACCATTTTAAAGTACCATTACTGGACAGGTATAGTGTATCTTTAAAAAACTGTCAGGTTTATACACCTATCTGATATTTTCTGACACAGCTGTGAATCAGTTTCTTAAATCTGGAAATATTGTGAACTGTTCTCTTACATTTAATCTATCAGAGGCATACACTCCTCTCTCCATCTTAGGCCAAAAAATATATTTGTTTCCTATTACACTGGTTATAAATTTAGGGTAGGTAGTGTGGACTTAAAAAAAACCCCAAAATTATATGTATTATAATATTCAGACTATATAATGCACTAAGTGCTTCAAGTACTCGGTTAAACTGGCTCAGTTAGATGCACAAATCAATTTCGGGATTTTTTCTTAAGAACTTTTTAAATGTTTTTTACCCTGGGGAAAAAAAGTGCTAGGGTCGGCAGCAAAATACAGAAATGGTTGGTTGACTGGAAACACATATTTTATTTTGCCTTATCTGGAATCATCATAATAATTATCCTTTAGTTTTCTTAAAATGCCAACCTCAGCTTTGACCACAGAGATGTGCATGTGTTATTTGACACTGAACTGATATTAAGGCTAACCACATTATAACATGTTATGTACCTACATAGTCACTAACCATGGAACATAATCATTTATGCTGAAGGAGTGGAAACGTTTGCATTTCCAAGGAAACTTTATACTCTCTCTTTGATATACATACAAAGCCATAATCATAATTCCAGATTATAATTTAAATTGCAATTAATTCACATTTTCTTTCCAGTCATTATGAAAATGACTTATTTGCTAATTGGGAACTGCTCCTCCCCCCACGAAATAAAATAATAAATTCCCAAATTCTATATCACACAGTTGGAAATTATGTTGTACCCTTTACAAAAAAGCCTTAAGGAAGTTTCACACTTGTTGCAGTGGCATTTACTGATACAGCAGTGCAGACAACAAAAAGTAATGATTCTGTTTGATGCTTGGTGGTATTTTATTACTGCATTTAGCCAAATCATAAAAGGTGATTTGTTTGCTTGATTAATCTTGACTGTTTTATGCATCATTAGTTTTTTAAAACAATTCAGTAATGGTATTTTTATTGTTATCACAATAATAACATTCTAAAGTGAAGATTCTGTTTGATGATCAAGAGCATGCAGAGCAGTATAGAAGGATTGCTTGGGTGTTGTAGAGTATACCTTTATCGGCTTTGCTGCTGGAAGTACAATGCTTGGATTAGAGAGCAATTACAATTGATCCACCAGGCTGTTTGACATCTGTCATATGAACAGTTGCCATAACATGCATGTTTTATCAAATAATGGATTTAAAATGATTAAGTTTTACAGATAAAAGACAACAATCGAGATTTAACTACCAATAATGAAATTTTTCTTTTGTCATTACGATTTACAGCAATCTGATTGGCCAAACCCTTTTGAATTTTTGGGCTCATACCATATGAACCCAATCATACCCATCTGCACCACTTTTCTCAATGAGGACTATATTTAGAATATAGGTTCACTCAAACTCAGACTTCTTAAGTAAGATTTTAATTATGAACCAAATACTGGACCTTTATTTCAAATAAATGAGATATCTTTGCTAATGGTACTAGTAAAACACTCTTTAAATGAATAAATGAACTTCATCTACTTACATATCTTGATGCAAAAGACATGAAGGTACCGTGAGAAATTAATTAGTGTGTGTATGTATTAATGTATGATATGAAATCTGTATACCATTAAAATATGAACATTTAAAATTTGTTTTGTGGAATAAAATAAAACAAAGGAGAAGAAAAGAGAAAAGTATTTTTTGGCCACAGGTGGGTTCAAACCCACAACCTTCACATTAGGAGCACAATGCTTTAACCAACTGAGCAATGCAATCAGTCCACATATGAGGTATTAGTTATTATATAAAAGCCTTAGTCTTCATAAAATTTTAATCCTGAATTCAATACTTGACATATTTTCAAATAAATGAGATATCTTTGCTAATGCTACAAATGAAATGCACTTTAAATGACTAAATAAACATCGTCTGCTTACATATCTTGATGTGAAGACATGACGGTACAGTGTGAAATCATATATTGCATGGTGATTTGTATATTGTCCTAAACATTGATGAAAATGAAGAACAAAATCATGTTTTGCCTGAAAACAATGAAACATTCTTTGTGGATGATGATTTCTATTGTGCAAATATGGATTTTTATCTTTTAACTTAAGTGGTGGCCTCGTCTTCAACTGAGAAGTGGGTGTGGCTTAAAAAACCCAGCTTTTTTCTGATTGGCTGTTTATATATCATGAATCTTCACTGTTCTGTATTACTGTGTCCTATGAATAAAATTCACAATATGTAGTTAAATAAAAGTGTAATTAAATAAAAGTGTTATTAAATTATGAGTTTATTTAACTATTTATGCTGCTGAATTTAATTAGAAGGATTTACTGGTTTTATTTTTATATTCAATAAAGTATGAACTGAAAAAACAATGTGCAAAATGTATGATCCGTGAAGCAGTTCATATAATGTTTACACAGCATTTTTCCAGTTCATACTTCATCGAATTTAAAACCTAAATAGTCAATCCTTAAATATCCGACAGGAGTATTTTGCAATCATTCCAAATTTCATTAACATCTGACATGTCCTGCACATATAAGCATTACATTAGGTTTGGTTGTGATATACACACTGGTCAATATTTCTAACTGGTCACTTCTATTTTTATATTATTTTTCCAGTTTCAATAAACACAAGCAAATGAAATTTACACTAGCTTGAGTAAATGATATGCTTATTAATATTTCAGTAAACAAGCTTGAGAGTCATTGAGATTATGGCCACAGCATATGTACCTAATTTAGATTATCTCAGCAAAAGTGAAATTAAATATACACATTTGCCTTTCATAAACTTTAACAAAGAATTTCAACATTCTTGATACCCATGTAAATGATGCCAATAAAAATATACCTGCATGATCAGATATTTCACCATTTATAGTTCTGATAAAAGGAATGTATAAATCCTTCACGGCAACAATCAATCACTACGATAGTGGTCAAAGCCTTTACACACAATATACAGTTTTTGCTCATTCCAATAGTGGTGGTGGCCTTTACACACAATATACAGTTTTTGCTCATTCCAATAGTGGTGGTGGCCTTTACACACAATATGCAGTTTTTGCTCATTCCAATAGTGGTGGTGGCCTTTACACACAATATACAGTTTTTGCTCATTCCAATAGTGGTGGTGGCCTTTACACACAATATACAGTTTTTGCTCATTCCAATAGTGGTGGTGGCCTTTACACACAATATACAGTTTTTGCTCATTCCAATAGTGGTGGTGGCCTTTACACACAATATACAGTTTTTGCTCATTCCAATAGTGGTGGTGGCCTTTACACAGAGTATACTGTTGTTGCTCATTCCAATAGTGGTGGTGGCCTTTACACAGAGTATACTGTTGTTGCTCATTCCAATAGTGGTGGTGGCCTTTACACATAATATACTGTTTTGCTTATTTTAGTGCTGTTCACGAGAGCCAAGAAAGTGAACAGTATTGGTTGCGATCCACACACTGGTTAAAATTTCAACCTGATTACCACCTTCATTGTATTATTTCATCAGTTTTGCTCAACACTTATAATTATAATTTACACAAGTAGTAGTAAAGGTTGTTTATTGTCAAGCCGATAGTTCAGTAAATAAGCTTGAGATTTACTGTCAATTATAGGTATGACTACCTTATACTTAAGTATATAAGATGGAAAAGATAAAATTCAACCAGTATAATGTAATTAAAGACTCTACACATGTTACATCAGGCAGTGTTATAATGAGGAACTGTATAGTTAGCAAATACTCTACAATTACACACATCAGGCACAGTGTAATCATAAGGAACTATATAGTTAGCAACTACTGTATAAATACACACATCTGGCACAGTGTAAATGCTTTGTAATTACACACATCAGGCACAGTGTAACCACTATGCAATTACACACATCAGGCAGTGTTATAATGAGGAGCTGTTTTGTCAGCAATCACTATACAATTACACATATGGCACAGTGTAACCACTATGCAATTACACACATCAGACAGTGTTATCATGAAGAACTGTATAGTTAGCAGCTACTATACAATTACACATATGGCACAGTGTAACCACTGTGCAATTACACACATCAAGCAGTGTTATAATGAGGAACTATAGTCAGCAACCACTATACAATTACACATCAGACAGAGTGTGATCATGAGGAACTGTATAGTTAGCAACTACTATATAAATACACACATCAGGCACAGTGTAATTGCTATGCAGTTACACACATCAGACAGAGTGTAATCATGAACTGTATAGTTAGCAACTACTTTACAATTACGCACATCAGGCACAGTGTAACCACTATGCAATTACACACATCAGGCACAGTGTTATAATAAGGAACTGTATAGTTAGCAACTGCTACAGAATTACACACTCAATCCTAGATTTGTTTGATCCTAACATAATATACAATTGATTGGCGTTCTTATAATTTACAACATTAACTGACCTGCACAAAAAGTAAGAAATTGTGTTTTGATGTCATCAAGGCTGGCAAATTCAATAAAACCATCTCCTTTAGATGATGCAATATGACCCGTGCTACCATCTTCAACGCTGGCAGTGACCAAAACGGATTCTTCCCCTGTATCTGCAAGCCTCTGAAGCTGTAAAATAATATCATCATCAACTCCAGATTTGTCATCATCATTTCCACTATCATCATCATCACCACTCCACCACCATCATCATCAACTCCAGTTTTGTCATCATCTCCAATTTTATCATCATCATCATCGCCAGCACCATCATCATCATCACAATTAAACTGACTGTGACAAGAAAATGGCAAATATGTAATAAGAGAGGAGGCCCAAGTTAACCTGAGATTGTTAACTTGCCCTGACATCTAAAAACCCAAAAGACAGTACATGAGGACTGCTTCCATACTTTTAATCCAAAGATATACACTGTAGCTTAATATCAACTTCTCAAATTTCTTAAGTGAATAAACATACCAAACATGGAATACATGAACTGTAATCTATGTCATGAAATGAAAACGATCAAAGTTCAAAATCTGGCCTTGTGTACATTAAATTCAAATATGATTTTGGAAAAGAAAATGGTATTTTCACTGGTACTTAAAACCAAGAATGTTGGAAGGGTAAATTCCTGTATGGGGGGAATAGGTAAACAAATGGATCATGGAAAGGGGTAAATAAATGGATGGTGGATGGGGTGAATCAATTGCAAAGTGGTAAATTCATAGATGGACCATGGGTACTGTAAATCTATAGATGGGGAAGGGGTAAGGTCATGTAGAGTGGAAGGGGTAAATCCATGAATGGGGGAAGGAATAAATCCACAGAGGAATGATTGGTTAAATCCAAGGATGGGTGAAGGGTTATGCTGTAATAGTAGTAATACATTACCTGCTGTTATTGCATCCTCAAATTTGACAACCCATTGGGAGGCTGATGGCCTGAAGATAAGCTGTTAAAGTGAACCTACCAATGTTGTCAGTAGGGTGCTCTACTGTAGACTGGTGGATGGCTGACAACTTGCTGGACTGATACAACCTGGCCCAATGCCTTTAATCTTGGTGCAACACTGATTAAAGCAAACTAATACAGTGGTTGAGTGGGAGTGCCAGAATGCGGTTTTTATGACATCATTCAAAGAGGAATGATTAAAAATGGCCCAAAATGCAATCGCCCTAACTGCATGGGGTGGGTGGGTGGATTTTCATGCAAGAAAGATCTCTCCCATTAAGAGACTGATAAACTCTTTAAACAGTCTGAAAAATTCACCTAAAGATGGAGATTGCTAAAATGTGGCAGGTACCTTTGAGTGAGAAAAAGATGGATATGACCCTTACTTTTCCTACCGCTCTGGTGGCCTAGTGGTTAGAGCATCTGTCTTGGATGTGGGAGGTCGCAGGTTCAAACCCCAGCCAAGCCATACCAAGACTTATAAAAATGGTACTAACAGTTGCCTTGCTAGGCATTCAGCATTAAGAGGTTAGTGTTAGGACTGGTCGATCTGGTGTCAGGATAATGTGACTGGGTGAGACATCATGCTACATGTGTGCGGCATGATGCCTCAGTGCTAGATATCACTATAAACTGCCACACTGCAGACATCATAGCAATATGACTGAAAAACTGTTAAAGCTACATTAAAAATTCAAATCACACACACACACACACACACACACACACACACACACACATGCACACACACATACTTTTCTTTTTTATTTAGATGGATAGATACATAAAGGTCTAACTGGGCAAAGGTGTCTATCATGATTATCCTTAGCACTGAGGGTAGATATTTCAGTAGGAACAGAATCTACTGAAGGTAGTGGATTTTTGACCAGAAACACAGGTTGGCATTGAAGAGATATCAAAACAAAGTTACCACTGCACTGATAACAACCCTAACAAAACAATGACTTCATTCCTTTTCTCATCATTGCTTCTGAGGGAAGCAAGAATTTTTAAACTGCAAAGTCCTCAATGGAAGCATCATTCAAAGGTTGACAAAGTGGTTTAGATAAGCAAAGAACACATCGTCAGTTCAGAAGATGTCTGTCTCACCCAATAGTGGAGCCAATGGAGCTCTTAAAGGCTACTGGAGAGGGCTGTTCCATATCCTTAATGTTGGATATCAAGTAGGAAATATGTTACTACAGTTGAATGGGACACACAGGATGAATGCATTTCTGACTGAAATAATTACAGAACATTTCTACTTGACATAACAAATTTTGTAAGCTGATTGCCTTCTAGCCTAATCAGTGCATTTGGCAACATCTTCAAAATTGGCCCTAATGGACTGATTGTTTAATATACACCTGGTTTAAAGGTGTAGAATTGAGGAGTGTTGTGCAAAAGAGACCCTCTGTGCTGTGACAGTCTCAGTGGAAATTCCTTGCATTCATCAACCAACAGGTCAAGGAGATTACTGGGCTACAGATTCTTCATAAGCCCAATGGACCTGTATGCCATCAGGATGTGTATTATTTTCATAATAATAGTTATTTTGAGGGTCATTTAGTTAATGACATTTTTAATGCTAATATCCTATGGTCATAGTTTGCACTTTAAAGATGAATCATGTATCAAGAGTGTTGATTCATTCATAAAGTTCCAAGGTTATGTCATACTATAAGTACAAGTAAACATCATGTGATCCAACAAAGAAAAGAGTTGTAGTGAGAAGTCAAGCTGACCGAATTTTTTATCAGCTAGTGTAAACCATGTGACCCTGTTTACTGATAAAGTGTCACTTTTCACTGATTTCAAAGTGCCAAGTTACCATTAAAGCCTTGTATTGCATTCTCTCTAATGCATATCAGTATTCTACATAACAGAATTATTTTGTAAAATCAGGCATTCTTAGCAGTACTATCAGTCTTGGAAGAGTTATATTGAGAGGATTAATTTATTCGATCAGAATTCAAAACTTTTGGAATTGATAGAACATTTAGGACTTTAGGAATTCATTCACAATACTGTATGATATATTTAATTCTTTCACTTTGCATTTTAGGGATATAAATTATATTTTTAATTACATAAAATTTGACGGTTTTGCACTTTCTTGTTACATGTACTTTTTTAAGACCATTGAGTCATACCAGTATACCACAATTATATTAGGGACCAACAATTTAAATTTAGGAAACAGGGACCTAGGATTTTTAAACATATTTTCCAGCTCTAACAGAGCTGAACAAAATATCTTGCTCTCGTTCATAGCCATCTCAACCATATCATATCCATTATTTGAAACAAGTTAATGATCTTTAAATGAAAGATGCAAGAATACCTCAGAAATATATGTGGATCCTGCTCATTATCAAACCCATCCAAGATATTGAAGAATATATAAGCCCACATTCCAAGTTTTATCAAAATCGGATCAAAATTATAGTTTCCAAAGTGGTACCAAACTTAGCCAATCAGATGAATGATTACCTTATTAAAATGTATGGATCTTGCTCATTATCAAAACTGTTCAGGACTTTGATGATGTAAGCATACATGTATACTCCAAGTCTGATCAGAAATATGGCTTCCAGAATTGTCACAAGCTCAACCAACCTGATGCAAGATTACTTCATTAACATATGCAGATCATACTCATTATCAAACCCATCCCAGCTCTTAATGATACAAACATGTCAAGTTTGATCAGATCAGAACAGTTACTGTAGCTTCCAAAGTGGTCACAAACTCTGCCAATCAGATGCAAGATCACCTCATTAATGTAAGGGGATTTAATAAATTATCCTAGATCTTGATGACATAAGCATATATTCCAAGTCTGATCAAAACTGGATCCAGAGTGGTAACAAGCAGTTGCTGAAGAACAGATGTATGACACATGGTGGACTCATGGCTATGACATATGCTTAACTGGTCATAAGACCAAGTGAGCTAAAAATACTAGACTTTATCATATTCTGCATTCTGCAAGTTATAAAAGGCACTAACCCATATAAAAATAGATTGAGCACAATGATTTGTTGAAACAAACATCTTTATTTGATGACCATACTACTTAAAAGCTTCATGTCAATCCATCAGTTGTGTTAACAAGACTGTCAAACAATGTATTTGGCTATAAAACACAAACAAACTATAGGACAAAAAAGGGCAATAACTCTCACAAAAATTGCACGAACAAACTATTGTTCTGTATACTGATGGATGTAATATTATTAAGCTGTGACAGAATTCATACAAAATCTCAGGAAAATGTTTAAGTGTTTTCAAAGGGCTTTCTTAAACTAACTTACCTGCTTTTACAGTCAAATTCTGAAACTTCTTTTATTGTATGTGTTTAGTTTATCATCCAAATTACGACACAGAGTGTGAACAGCTTAAGTCTTGAAACATAAGCATAACACTAACAAAAAAATCATAATGTTAAATGTTAATCAATTACTGATTTTGTATTTACATGTGTGTGTTGTCAGATCATTTTATCTTTCAAGCTATGTCCAATGTCTTGATTTTACTAGGTTTCTTCTTCCATATTATATCAACCAATCAGATGTAAGAACACATCATTAATATCTGTGGAAGTTGCTCATTATCACACTTTGTTTGAGACCATACAAATATAAGCATCTATTCCAAGTTTGATCAAGCCTGGTGCTACTACAAGCTCCATGCCTAGAATTCAAATTTTGAACAAAAAACCCCCCATCTTTCAAACCTTGCTTTACTACATGCATTTATCTCTTACAACCAGAACTCAATTCTTGCAAATATCCTTTGTGTCAGACTGTTTCCTTTTATTTTTGAAGGTACGTTCATCAACTGCTGTAATGCAGTTTTGACAATGAATGCCTCTATAGCAGTGCCAACACGAGTTACTCAACCACTTTAATCAAGGGAGATTTTGTAAATCTTTTTGGTAGCTCAGGCAAAATAGCATTTCAGAGTGTCAGTTATTTCATTTCTGCACTATTTTAATGAAATGATGTCACACCTCAAATCAATGTGTAATGGTCGACATTTAACTTTTTGTTGTTAAGTATATGTTGGATGAACTCCCCTGTTTACATGTATTGAGATAATCCAAAATTTTTATGACATTTTATTTTTAAAACTGATGGCCAAAACCATGAAATATTTCTCCAATATTTGTATTGAACACTTTTTACCTTTATTATCATGTCTTAACAAAATTGTCTTTAATATTTGTATAGCTATTAAATAATGGAAGTAAAATAACGGAAGCAACTTAGAGCAAATGTAAATGTCCACTTGCATAATATACAAAATTTCTCTTCTAATAAAGACTCCACTTTGTTCTTAGTACAATGTTCCAGTATCTTTTGCATTATCCATTGTGCTTTTGAAACAATATTTCAAAGGCCACATTCAAGATGTTTTTCCTATATGATTTCAGTTAGTTTTGGTTGGGCACTGAGTAGAGCGTCTTGCTTAAGAACATCATAGCTGACCCTGCCTGGTCTGCAGATTGAAGCTGGTAATCTGGAATGCCAACCACTGTGCAAGAACACTGGGTTTGATTCCCACACCAGACAAAGTTGGTTGCCATGCTGTGTGCATGGCAAGACAATTTGCTCTCAAATGCTCAACTAAACAAACCAAAACAATGACATGACAAAGACATGATGCCAAAACAATTAGGCATGATGCCAAACCAAAATTGTTGTCGTGTGTCTCTGATGTACATCTATATTTCTTTTAACTTACGTTTACATTGTATAATATGGAAACAAGATCTACATAATAAATTACCCTATATCACATTCACATCATCCCAAACAATTAACAAGGTGTTTGCTCATCAACAGGAATTCCTTGGACAACAGAAGCACATTTGGAGTAGCCAGCAATATAAATGAACTTTAGGGCAAAGTGACATGCTTTAGGTAAGGTTGAGTTACTCTCTGAGATGCATCGACATACCGCAAATCAAATGAAACACGGTCCACAACATTGGTGGTGTAAGAAACATAAAAATACAAAAGTTGCTCAAGCATGAAAGTTAGGTTACAGTGAGCTAGTTTCTGTATGGTTAAGTTACTCTCCTTGAGATGACTTCACATGCAAAGTTTCAGTCATGTAAAAACTAGGTCATTATCCCCTAAATTTCATGCCTGAGTGACTTTTATGTTTTCTATTATCCATTTGTTAATACTCAACATCATGGTCCTTAAAATACATATCACTGTAATAAATAATCCAGAATAAATTATAATGACAATATTATACTACTTACAAGAAATTTTATTTCACCTTTGATCACTATCTTCAGAGCTTGTAGCATTTCTGGACTATTGCCATCCATGGTCATTCTGTATAACTTTTATTTCGTTTTGATATCCTCACAACATCTGTTGGACTTTCCTTTCAACTTTCTGTAAATACAACACCATTAAGTACCTTCACTGACTAGCATTCTGTCGCTGACACTAATTGTTTCCAGGATAACTACAATAACGACAACCAATTGTCCAAACCCAAAATGCGAACAAGAGTCCCTCAAAGATACTGATGCTCTTGAGGCCGAAAAGAATTTCCAGGAATTCAAGATAAGACCCCAATTTCTTCCTTGTAACTGGAGTGTTGAAACCATGTTTGATACTCTTCAGCGATAACAAGATTCAAATTTGCTGCTGTGGTGGACATACTGGATGTCAGCTTGGCACCTTTTTCATTTATGACCTACAAAGCATCATAAAACGTGATCTGGTGGAAACCCCACACTGCAATGACTTTCTATTTTGGAGGAGCAACAATAACAAGATGAATGCCATGGTGGCCATATTCGATATCAGACTGGCAACATTTTCTATTTAGTACCAACTAGACATCACATTCACAAGTCTCTTGGTGAAAACACAATGTTTATATGACCAGCCATCTAGAAGTAGTAATAGCAAGATTTTCAAGATGGTCATTGTGGCAGTCATATTAGAAGTCAGACTGGCCCTATCTTCATTAAGACCAACAAAATCTAATAAGAAAGTCATTCAGTGAAAATCCCATGCTGATATGAGCATTCATTCAGGAGAAATAGCGATGGCATTATATTCAAGACAAACACTGTGGCAGGCATATTTAATGTATAAAGGGTATCATTAGGACCAACTAGAAGTTGTTTAGTATAACTACCTTGTAGACATGACAGTCCATTCAGGAAGTGTAGTTATATCAATATTTTCAAGACAACCAATGCTGTGGCCATATTTGACGTTGGACCAAAACCAATCTCATTTTGGACCAATTCTACATCATAAGAAGTCTTCTGGTGAAAATCCCATGCGAATATGACTTTCCATTCAGAAGTTAGCAGTAAGATTTTCAAGATCGCCACTGTGGTGGCCATATTGGACATCAGCTCAGCTCCATTTTCAATTAGGACCAACCAGATATCAGGAGAAGTATTTTAGTTTAAACCCCATATTTTGATATGACCATTGTGAAGCCCATACAGAACATCAGATTGGCCCCATTTTCATTTAAAACCAACTAGATATTATAAGAAGCCTTTTAGTGAAAATCCCATTTCAATATCACCATCCATTCATGAGATAAAGTGATAACATTGTTTTCAACATATCCATGTTTTGGTATCCATACTAAATAACAGATTCACATCATTTTCATTTAAGACCAACCTGAACATGGAATGAATGTGTGTGTAATGTTTCAGTGCAATCATCTGAGTACCAATAACAACTGGACAGATGACAGATGACGGACAACAGTCAATCCCATAAGAACTTCTGGTCTATAACCAGTAGAGTTACCAAAAGAAGTATAGCAAGGTTACGCCTTGTGTCATGGACTAACATACCAGTACATATAAAACAAATTATGCAAAGGTAAGACACGAAAAGCTGCAAAATGTTCTGAGTACAGTAAAACCTGTCTTGAAAGACCACTGCTATGTGAGACCACATGTCTTGAGAGACCATATTCTCAATGCACAAATTTACTGATCATATAGCATTGTGACCTGTTATGAGAGATCACCGGTCTTTAGAGACCATAATTATTTGGCACATGAGGCTGTAAATCACCACATATCAGCATGCACAGCATGTAAGAATACTGAGTGTAGTAATTAAGTTTCACTAAAATAAATATTAATAACACTAAAAATCATGTCATAAAACTATAGCTGTGTTTCCAGATGTTTCCATTTGATGTATATATAATGATATACTGAGGACAAACCAGAGGTGTGTGTATAATATATATATGGAGACCCACTGCCGGACATCTTTAAAGGAGGTATATTTATAAGGATACCACCAGAGGGAGTGCAAAAATGTTTCAGACTGAGTTATTAAGGAGGACAACAAGAAGCCTGTTCCAAATGTTTCTAACCAAGGTGCATTTGCATTTACTTATGGAAGACCATGACGAGGTGGTTCCAGATGTTTATAACAGATGTTCTTATATATGGAGTATCAAAGTTGTTCAAGATGTTTTGTTGAAGATATATATATTTACATAAGAGCACCAGAAGGCAGTTACTGATATATATATATATATATATATATGTATATATATATATAAATAACATACATACATACAGCTTCTTAATTCCCTGTATTTGATGGACATGGCCACTAGTTCAAACATTTTGACCAGCACATACTCTGAGCAACCAGACATCAGTCATATATTGTTTGTTTTCACTCTTTTCTGTTATTTAGTTTAAGACCATAGAGTCATAATAATTTATAGACTGAAGTGTTGTAGTCACTTTCAACTGATCTGGGACAATGTCTGTTTCAGTGCTAAGGTCGATTATGCAGGCAATGTGTGGAATTAATACATCATGTAAAATGATTACAGAATGTAAGAATCTTGCCTGCTCACCAGAATATGTATGGTTGTTAACTGAAAGTTTGAATGAAAGAGATGTTTTTGATGTACAGAATGAACCTTGCTCATGCTGACTTGGTGATATATATCAAGCAGTACCAATTCAATTGTTTGACATTTCAGCTAAGCTAGAAGATTAGTGACTTAAAAAAGCCCCCAAAACAATGGTTTGTTTCACTCAAAAGGAAATGACCTTATTACATTATATTTAAATCCATTTATTTCAGTGAGTTTTACTGGTTAACATAAAAAAATCTGCCTTCATTTCTATTTTAACTTTGATCGAGAAACATGGAGATTTTTGGCAGTGTTCAGAAAATTATATCATTGCAACACCCCTGAATATTTATCTCTACATAAAGATTGTGATGAAATACAGACTGTACATCAAGCTAAAGGCAAAGCTGAAGGCATACACTCATATATTGCAAGAGCACAGGCGTATACCACAATTAATCAAAATGTACTACCTGAGCAAACAGAAATTGTGAAATTGTTTGAAACCTCATTGGTTATGAGCCTTTCTTCAGCAGGATGTGAACAAGTGTTCATTGACTAATATGGCAAGTACATGCGACCAACCATTTAATTTTTCTGGATGTGATGGGTGTGTAAAACATTAGTAAAAAATATGAACTTTTCAAACAATTGGATTTTAAATCAGTGAAGTGATTTTCTTTTAAAGAAACTGCTCTGTGCCTGTTTGAAAAATTCTTCAAGTACCAGAGTTAGATGGACAATGTTTGACATCAGAACATGAAAAAATTGCTGCATCTGAAATATTTTTTGAACAAGTTTATTATTTATATTTATTTCTTTTCATATTTAAATTGTAGTAATATCAATGTTGTGTCAAAACACAGAATTTAGATGATAATAAGAGACTGCAATCACAAAAGTAGACTAAGAAAGAACTAGAAAATGCTGGGCAAATGAATACAAATGGCTTAAATAGAACCAATCAAAGGTTGTGAAGTTATGCACTTCCTGCACTGAATATTCAAAGAAATACAAAAGTGCAATGAGTACTTCATTCAGTGACAGGCATAAACTTTCATAAACCTTCCCTGGAAACAAACAATGAAGGCTTCCTACATATAATGGCATATGCATACATGAAATCAAAACAGGAAGTTGGTTTCTCAGAAGCAGAAAAAAATGGGTATCTTTAAACAAGAATGTACTGAAGAAACTTGAACATGAAATTCAAATTTTTATACATTGTATTGCTCAAATATAGTTGTTATTGTTTTGAGTTGAAATTAATACATGTACATGTAAATTAATAATGTTGAATTAGAAACAGAACTGCATCTGTTTAATTTTAGATCAATAAACAATTTACATGTATTATTTACATGTATTATTTACATGTATTATTGTGATCCTAAGGGTTTGTGGAAAAAATCTCGATTTTGAGCCCAGTAAATGTCATATTTACCATCGCAAGGGAATCATGATTAGTTACAATCATAACATATTCAACTGAGCTGAACCACAAAACTTGCTAACATACGTCACCTGATCTACTCATAAAATTTGTGTATTTCTTCTTGCAGGTACTGCCTTATCACACACTAGTAGAAACATATTTGACACATACATAAGGTTTCATATTTACAGGCAAAAGTATTGCATCTCCCATCTGTACATAAATAAGACCAAAACAAAAGAAAAAAATGTGTGATTCCAGTCGGCTGACCATCCATGTTGTTTGGTGCCGACTACTGCACTTTTTCCCCCAAGGTAAAAAAAAAATAAAAAATAAAAAAAAATAATTAAACAAAAAAAATAAAAAATTCCAGACTAAATGGGCTAATTTTCCTCAGTACTTGAAGCACTTAGTACCTTATATAAACTAATCATTATAATATATGTGAGGTTTAAAAAAAAATTATAAAAGATTTTTTGTAAAAAAATTCCTTAAAATTGATTCCTGCATCTAACTGAGCCAGTTTAGCCCAGTACTTGAAGCGCTTAGTACATTATTTATATACATGTAATCATTATAGTATATATGTTTAAAAAAAAACTACATACCTACTTACCCTAATTTTTAAACCAGTGCAACAGGAAACATTAATATTTGGGGGCCAGACTAAAATGCATATTTTGGATATCTAGCTAACGTTAAGTGTTTTTCATTATCTTGACATAGTTATGAAGAATGAAGGACTGATCACACTGGAAGCTATAAAGTTTGGCAAATTTATATCTACAAGAACTATATACTGTACAGTTAAAGGAGAGTATAAGAAATGAAATTTAAAAAAGAAATAAGCAATTTAACTTTATGTATCTTATTACTGTTTAGGAATTTTCTTCACTATTGACAGTACCTACCATAACTGGATTCTCTATATCAAAAGTCTGATTATCAAGTTACAGATATGACTCTCATTCATGGGACTGTCTTGACTGGAAGATTTCCAATATGGCAGAGTCTATAACAGGGCATCATGAAGTTTGCCACATGTGGTATATATAAGACCCCATGCATTTTCTGAATGTAACACTCATTGCAACTTATTTAGTTTAAGTGCAGCACAAAGATGCATAAAATTGCCTGTTTTCAATCTTATAAATACCGCAAAACAGATTGTACATTCACATCTTACTGACAGCTTCTTAAGTCAATAATTTAATATTTCCCACTTTTCATGTACCATGCATGGTATCTAGTTAGAAAACACCTACATAGTCCAACAATGTATGACGTCTACCCTGATATTTATGTTGTCTGGGTCAACCCAAACAACATAAATATCATAGTAGATGTCTTACCTTGTAGGACTACACACTATTCCTACAATGTAAAACGCCTCTCCTGATATTTTTGTTTTTTTGAAAGACCTAAAATACACAAATCAGGGTTTTCAACAGACGTGTACCCTAGGGTTTTGACATGTGGAATATAATAATTACCCATTTTTGACGCGTTGAAATTTCAACTTGTGTGTCTTTTTAACGCACATAGATTTGGGCTGGAACATCAATCTTAATTACCCTTGTTTCGCTTTCAGCTTAGTTTCTTACTGTAGGTGGCACTGATTGACATCTGCTCGACGATAGTTTATTCCTTGATGGCCAATGATATCACACCAATGGAAAATATACATGACCTGGACGGAGCTAACAGTTCACTGAAGTCAGGCTTAGATTCAACTGACTTAGGTTGGTTTGTTTTGAGATTACGTTTGAAGTTTATGATGGAGAAAGAGGAAACAATTATGACATGAATGGACTGCCTTTTGATCAAATATTAGCATTGGTATGTTTGGACATCAAATTATAATCAACTGGTCAGAACTGAAGTATATCATTATGGTGGCTAGCGAAGCCGGTTGTCAACGGAAGTGGACCAACTTTAATTGTTTTTTTGGCAAGTTGCTTAATTTAGCGGGATGTTTAAAAGTTCGGTATCATTTATGACTTCAATGGATTCATTTCTGATATAATATTGGCATTTTTTTATTGGGCTTTAACTTATAATCAGTTAGACAAAACGGGAATATATGGCTTCTCGCTAAGGCAGTTTTCGACATGGGATTGTATTTTATTGGCGATTAATTTGCTTCAATCGGCAAAAACATTTAAAACCTTGAACATTTTAATTAAAGGATCATTCAGGAAAAAAACTGAACAGACATAACACTCAGTGCATATATATGAACTTTAAAATCAGAATGGTGCAAAGAAGTACATTTTCTTTTCTGTCTCTGTCTTGGAAACGAAGTGGCAGTAATGAATTTTCTGACCATGAGACTCCAAAGATTTTGCATCACTATATAAATGTAAAAGCCATAATTGCATTATTCCAATATACAAAGGAGGAGTCTAGCTTGTGAAAGGAATGATACTTTTCTGATTATTGAATCCTCTGATGAATTTACAAGTACCATAATTTCTCTTAAATTTGTCAGCTCTGAGGAGAAGAAGAGTCAATCTCCAAAATTTGTTAGAAAATTTAAGGACAAGTCAAAAAGTGAACTGACAATTCTGTGATGTGCATCATTGATACTGAATAATATATAACCTTCATAGCTGTATGGTTATATTTTTGCATATAAAATGATTTGAACAGCTGATAAAAGAATATGTTGAAAATATAATAAAGTATAAATTAATCCTCTGTTTCATATACAAAATATGCACACAGTAACAAAGAAAGAGAAATGCTTTTTACAAAAATGAGATTGTATATTTTTTTACAAAATACTGAACAGGTATTTCTAATTATTCAGCACGAGACAAGAAATCTTAAACATCATTTGTTTCCACCAATAACGAGGAATCACAACTATGGGCTGATGACTGTCCAAAAGAATTGACTCTCGAGATTTTAGTTTTGACTCTTGAAATTTTCATTTTGACTCCCGAGATTTTGGGGTCAAGTGTCAACTGACTCTTCAGTTTGGAAATCTATTGAGAACCATGACAAATATCAGGTTAGGCGTCTTACACTGTAGGACTAGGCTACACACCAACCCATCCTATGAAGTCGATTTGCATTACCAATAGCACAATACATTCGATATAATGATACTGTTTGAACTGCCATTATCATATTTTCCATACCGATCTATAAGATGTTATTTTATGTTACATATAAATTAGTACATAGTATTTAATTATTCACAGTCGCGTCCACCACAGAAAGAGCACGACTGCAGTGATAAAACAGTCTTAGTGACTTACTGAGTTTCCCGTCTCTATTATTCCTCTCTATCTTCAGTCCCTGTGTCTAATAAAAGGTACAAAACATTTGATACATCTGTCTGCTCTGGAGACTAAACCTCAGAAAACATTAGAAGAAAAAAGAAAGAAAGAAAGAAAAAAACCCGATGAAAATTAATAGGAAAGAACAAACACAAGTGTCGAATACCTTACCCGTGGAGAGTAACAGTTATACTCTAGTTATCCCCCTTCAGCTTTGTCTTTACACCAGGCGAAAAATATTAGCAGTTCAAATCTGGTACTAACATAATAAAAACAATAAAATGTCATAGTTCTTGAGCGGCTTTAAATTTAAATAATGCATAAGCATTCTTATTGGACATCGTTCTTATTGAACATCATGTGTGTGTGTGTGTGTGTGTGTGTGTGTGTGTGTGTGTGTATATATATATATATATATATATATATATAAACAGGGGTGTCCGCAGAATTATTCTAGGAGTCGGG
>JAECUM010028030.1:0-34569 GCA_016617855.1 Megalonaias nervosa | reverse complement strand
CGTATATTAGTTATAACGTATTTCGTTGTTTCTGGTAACCTTGAGAACGCCAATAAATCACACATTTTGTGATGAACTGCTTAGGCAGTAGTCACGTGAAGAAGTAGCCTACACGGGAATACAATACTTGAGGTGGAACATTCACATGTTAAGCTTGTGATAAAATGTTCAGTACAAGTGATCAGAAAAAGGTGCACATAACGATTAATAATACGGGGGAAAAACAATTCAAGTGTGAAGTTTGCAATAAACCAATGAGCAGGAATTCACACTTGAAGGAACACATGAGGATACATACTGGAGAAAAGCCGTTCAGGTGTGAAATTTGTGAAAAAGCATTTACGCATAGGTCTAGTTTCATTTCCCACATGACAGTACATACTGGAGAAAAACCATTTAAATGTGCAGTTTGTAATAAAACATTCATTACCAGATGTCGGAGAAGGTTGCACATGAGTGTACATACTGGCGAAAAACCGTTTAAGTGTGAAGTTTGTAGTAAAGTATTTACTAGGAATTTTCTTCTCAGTGTACACTTGAGGATACATACTGGAGAAAAACTATTAACGTGTGTAGTTTGTGATAAAATGTTCAGCGACAATTTTAGCCTGAAAGCCCATATGAGGGTACATAGTGGAGAAAAAACGTTCAATTGTGAAATATGTGATAAAGTTCTTAGTGCGAGCAATAATCTAAAGACGCACATAAGGACACATACTGGAGTAAAAACATTCAAGTGCGAAGTTTGCAATAAAATATTTATTAGGAGCGCAGAATGCAAGCAGCACATGAGAGTACACACTGGAGAAAAGCCATTCAGATGTGAAGTTTGTGAAAAAGCATTCAGCCACAAGTCTACTTTCATTGCTCACAAGAGGGTACATACCGGCGAAAAACCATTCAAATGTGAAGTTTGCAATAAACTGTTCAGAAAAAGTGATCATGTAAAGGTGCACATGAGGATACATACTGGAGAAAAACCATTCAAGTGTGAAATTTGTAATCAAATCTTCATGCATAAGTCTAGCTTGAATGCCCACAGGAGGGTACGCAAGTGTGAAATTTGTGAAGAAACATTCAGTCACAGATCTAGCTTCAGTTCCCACATGAAAGTACATGCTGGACAAAACACATTTAGATGTGAAGTTTGTAATAAAATGTTCACCACAAGTGATAAGTTAAAGGTTCACATGAGGATACATACCTGAGAAGGGAAAATAGCTGTTGTTTTGGCACAGTCTCCTTGAGGCCGGCACTGATGGGGTACTTTTGTCATTGTTCAGTTTAGTCAGGACAGAAATCTGTCTTTCATTTCAAGCACAAAATGGTTATAACATTGACCAAATTTAATTGGTCACAACACTGAGTGAATCTGCCTTGGTCACACACCACTTTAAATTACAGGTGTCACAGTAATTGCACAAAATGACAGCAATAGTTTGCAATGGGTGAGCCATGTAAGTGTTAAGCAGAAATATTTTTACTATAATGTATATATGTGCAACCATTTTTGACAATGCTCACAGACTGCTCCGGTGGCCTAATGGTTAGAGCGCCTCGGATGTGGGAGGTCGTGGGTTCGATCCCTGGCTGAGTCATACCAAAGACTTACAAAAATAGTACTAACAGCTGCCTCGCTTGGCACTCAGCATTAAGAGGTTAGTGTTAGGACTGGTCGGCCTGGTGTCAGGATAATGTGACTGGGTGGGACATCATGCTACATGTCTGTGGCATGATGCCCCAGTGCTAGACATCACTATAAATTGCCACAATGCAGACATTGTAGTGATATGACTTAAATTTTTTAAAGCTATGTTAAAAATCCAAATTAAACACACACACACACACACACAATGCTAACAATCATTATTGGAGAGAGATATGTATGAAGTACCAGTAGTAACAAAACAATATATATGTTCAAGTTGGAAAGTTAAGCAGCTTGGTGGTATGGTCTAAATATTGAAAACTGCATCATATACAGATATATGCTGATAATAAGTTGAATTCATCTTTATAGATGGTGCTGTCATAGTGCCTTAGATATGTGGTCCTTATGCATAGTTTACATGGGTGTTATTTTTTGTTTTAAATACAGATTATATACAATTGCAGTATTGCTAATTCAATCTCAGATAAATCCGAATGTCCTATCATAAGTCTGAAAGTATAAAATATTTTGGATGAATTAAAAAAGTCTTCAATATCTTGATGTGCCAGGAGTCTTAAATGTCCTGATGTACCATTAGTCTTAAATGTCCTGATGTACCATTAGTCTTAAAGATCCTTATGTACCATAATGATACAATCCAGAACGTCTTCAAAGAGTTTTCAGTAATCACAGAGTACTGTTTTAGTCCAAATAGTCAGTGAGCAGTTTGGACTTTCAATAAATAATTTAAATAAATCTTCTGGAATTATATTTGAACACAACTATAAACTTACTCTGATCATAGATTTCCAAAGACTGATCTAAAATTACAAAGACTGATATAAAACTGGAATAAAAAATTTGTTTATCAAAGTTCTGTAATATATATATATCTCATCTGACCAGTGACAAAATAGATTTTCTGAAAAAGTAATGAAAATTTCACTGACACTTAAGCAAGTTTAGGCCTTAAACTTAATGTTTAGTAAAGATCTTGTTTACCACTTATATTCATGACAAAAATAAGGTACACAATTTAAATTAGATATACACAAAGAATGCTCTCTCTCTCTCTCTCTCACACACACACACACACACACACGTAAAGAAGAATATGCAATACAGAACAATAAAATGGATGTTTTGCTAAATATATTTCAACTTTTTTGTGCTATTACATATTTCCACTATAACTTACAAAATTTGGTTTTTTTCCAAGCACAGAAGGACCTATAAATTAGATATGTTCTAGTCAAAATAAAAATAGATCACCAAGCTTGCCATGTCCCAAAAAGCATTCCTTTTTGAAATCACAGTATTTGGTAGCTAATTTTAAATCCATGCAATGAAGGATTTCATGAAATTTTAAATAACTGGTAAATTATCAAAAAGTTATTAATATTATCTTTGGTTACTGAGGAAAATCAAAACATATTTCTTTTCAGTATAGGGTCCTCTTTTATAAAAGTTATATTCAGCCATCTCAGGACTATTGTGATGTAAAATGGGGTAATACCTCTAATTCAAATATAACAAAACTTTTAAGATTCCAGAAGAGGGCATGTCATTTAATTCTAAATCAATGTATAGACAGTTTCCAGGACACAATGCATTATATAAAAATTAGAACAATACATGAAGGAATATTTACTAGGAAGCCAGATTTATGTATAAAGTCTACAGAAAAGCCATTGCTGTCTATCTAAGCAATGTCTTCCACCAAAGACATGCTGATGGTCCTCCAGATTTAAGGTCTGTTTGAAGTAAAAATTACATTATACCATGGCCAAAGAAGGAATTGTTAAAAATAAGTTTTCAGTATACAGGTCCACTGGTATGGAACAACATTACCAGTGATATAAGGGATTAATGACATTAATCATCTAGACTGTAATCGGACATTAATCATCTGACATTAATCATCTGTCATCTGACATTAATTGTCTAGATGGTGTCATCTGACAATCATCTAGACCATGTCATCTGACATTTCTTGTCTAGACTGTCATCTGACATTAATCGTCTAGACTGTGTCATCTGTCATTAATCGTCTAGACATGTCATCTGACATTAGTCATCTAGACCATGTCATTGGACATTAATCATGTAGACTGTGTCATCTGACACTAATCATCTAGACTCATCTGACATTAATTGTCTAGGCCATGTCATCTGACATTAATCATCTAGACCATGTCATCTGACATTGATCATCTAGATCGTGTCATCTGACATTAATCATGTAGACCATGTCATCTGGCATTAATCATGTAGACTGTGTCATCTGACATTAATTGTGTAGACTGTGTCATGTTTTCAGTAAGGTTTACATATATTTGCTTTATTTTTTATCAAATGTATATATATATATATATATATATATATATATATATATATATATATATATATATATATATTCTAAATTCGTATTTGTTAAGAGAATATTTTTCAGAAATTAGAATCATAAGAAAGATTCCCTTCTCAATATATTTTTAATTTTTCTTTTCCAGTGACCAAGTAAAGTGTCTTAAAATCATAAGATTGATTTCCCTTGTCAATATACTTATAATTTTTCGTTTGCGGTGAGCATGTACTTTTTTAAAATAATTATGAAATATTCATTTGTAAGTGTGAGAAGTTGGATGTACTGTTACATAATTCAATATTGACCATTTATTATCAAAAGGAAGTTTGACTTAGTCTTCCATCTGACTGACATTTTGTATAGAAATGAAAGTTGTTAAATACTACATGAATAAAAGTTAGAATATCCTGCGAGAGATATTCTTCCACTGTTGAGGGCTGTTGTTTTTTCCATGTTTTGCTAAGACTTGAATAACATCTTGCCAAATTGTATCACCAAGTGTGTTACTAACCTGTATTGTGTAATTTCATTATCCTGATACCTGCAAATATTTCTATAACTTGTTTTATAACTCTGTTGTGCCAAGTCCTTTTTAATGTGCAATTGGGCCTTTTAATTCAAGTGTTGTACATATAGTGAATAAAAGGATGAACATGAACCATGTCTATGACACCATCTTTAGATGTATCTCATTTAAACCTTTTGATTTTACTGCTCCATATTGGAGAAAAATCATGTAAGTGTTAAATTTTGAGCAAGTGTTGTATTAAAGGTACACATGAAAATACATAGAGGAAAAAAAATCTCATTCAAGTGTGAAGTGTGCAATAAATTTTTTAGAGTTCCAACTTGAAGCAGGATCTGAAGGTACATGCTGGATAAAAGCCATTTAAGTATGAAGTTTGCAAAAGTTTCAATGTCCACATGAGGATTGCCTCTTGAGAAAAACCACTCAAATGTGAAGTATGTAATAAAATGATCAATTAAAGGTTTCTGATATATATAAGGATGTGAAAGTTTATGGTAAATGTTCACCCAAAGCTCTAGCTTGATTGCCCACAAGCTGGAGAATACAATTCACATGTGAGAGCTAAATCAAAAAGGTACATGAGGATACTGAAAGAAAAACATTAAACTGTTAAGTTTGTAAACATATTCAAATATAAGGAACTGACAATTTGATTTTCTGGCAGAGGTGACTGCAGTATTGGCCTTGGAATTTCTTTGAAAAGAAAGATATTGGATAGTCCTAGCATTACAGCTTGAGAAAAAAAAACTATTTTGCTCAGATTCGTAAGATAAATATAAAGGTAAAAGAAAAAATAAGTCAATCCCAGGCCCCCTTAAGTCATCAGTTAAATAAAGGTTTCAACCCTAATATTAATGTTTTAGAATTTCCAATACCTTGTTACATTTATTAATATAGTTATAATAATATTATAAGTAAAAGACTTAAATATAAGACTGTTCCGGTGGCCTAGTGGTTAGAGCGTCTGCCTCGGATGTGGGAGGTCGCAGGTTCGAACCCCAGCCGAGTCATACCAAAGACTTACAAAAATGGTACTAACAGCTGCCTCGCTTGGCGCTCAGCATTAAGAGGTTAGTGTTAGGACTGGTCGGCCTGGTGTCAGGATAATGTTACTGGGTGGGACATCATGCCACATGTCTGTTGCATGATGCCACAGTGCTAGACATCACTATAAACTGTCACACTGCAGACATCATAGCGATATGAATGAAAAATTGTTAAAGTTACGTTAAAAATCTAAATCACACAAATCACATACACTTAAATATAATTTCATTTTGTATTTCAGAATTAATTTATTGTTGTGCATTACTTTGCCTTGGCTAGGTTAAAAGTCGGCATTTGTGTTTTGAAACCATGTTACAAAAAGTGATTACAAATCTAGGATGACAGTCAGAAAAGTACCAAGCCCTGAAACAGTGCCATCAAGTTTTGATTGGAATAGGGCAACTCTGTGAGGAACTATTTGCATTTTTATAAGGTAATTAAAACTTGCAATAAGAAAATATTTTTTCAGATACTGATAAACTTTAATGTATGGCAACCAGAGCCATTGACTCATGACAGATCACTTAGTTGATATAATTGGGATAGATTGGTTGGTTGATGTCACAAGGACAGATCAGTTAGCTGATATAACTGGGACAGATCATTTGGTTGATATAACTGGGACAGATCAGTTGATATAAATGGAACAGATCATTTTGGTCAATATAACTGGGACAGATTGGTTGGTTGATTTAACTAGGACAGATCAGTTGCTATAACTGGACAGATTGGTCAGTTGCTATTACTGGGACAGATCAATTGGTTAATCTGACTAGGACAGATCAGTTGATATAACTGGGACAGATCACTTGGTTGATATAATTGGGACAGATCACCTGGTTGATATAACTAGTACAGCTCATTTAGTTGATGTAACTGGGACAGATCTGCTGGTTCTTGTAACTAGGACAGATCAGTTAGATGATATAACTAGGACAGATCAATTGGTTGATATAACTAGGACAGATCAGTTATTTGATATAACTAGGACAGATCAGTTGGATGATATAACTAGGACAGATCAGTTACTTGATATAACTTGGACAGATCAGTTGGTTGATATAACTAGGACAGATCAGTTATATGATGTAACTTGGACAGAGCAGTTGGTTGATATAACTAAGACAGATCAGTTGGTTGATACAACTGTGACAGATCAGCTGGATGATATAACTGGGACAGATCATGTGGTTAATATAGTTGACAGATCAGCTGGTTGATATAACTAGGACAGATCATTCGATTGATGTAATTGGGATATCAGTTGGTTGATACAGTAAATTCTTTAATGAGCCTCAAGAACAATCTTTATACAGTGAGGGAAAGAGGACATGGAGAAGAAATATCTGACTTCAAAGCCATATTACAAATAAAATGTTTGGTTGCATATATTTTAAGTGACAACTCTCTTACTTTATTCTAAACCAGTTTTCCTCTTATGTCGCATTTACAGCTTTCTTCCCATGTATTCAGCCATCCATTCAAAACATACATTGTCTATTACAGAGGTAGTGGAACCATTAAACAGGTAGTGGACATATTACAGAGGTGGTAGAACCGTTACAGGTAGTGAAACTTTTACAGATGTGCGTGAACTACTACAGGAGTAGCAGAATTACTGAGAGGTAGTGAAACTATGAGAGGTAATGGAACTACGCAGATGTAGAACTATTACAGAGGTAATGGAACTATGCAGAGGTTGTGGAACTATGCAGAGGTAGTGGAACTATTACAGAGGTAGTGAAACTGTGCGGAGGTAGTGAAACTATGAAGAGGTAGTGGAACTTTTACAGAGGTACTGGAACTACTACAGAGGTAGTGAAACTATGCAGAGGTAGTGGAACTATTACAGAGGTACTGGAACTATGCAGAGGTAATGGAGCTATTTGTCTTGCAGGAAGAAAATATAGTATGCTCCTTGTTTATAAATTATTCATGTTTTATCATTGTTTAAATGCTGGTCTTTCTGAATAGGATTCCTGTTACATTCATCAGTTTCTTTTTTACCTTTCTGTCTACATTTGCAGCAACTAAGTGTAGACTGAGTGTTTGAATGACACAGTTTAGTACCTAGTCATGATAGATTTATTTACAAACTTTGCAATTAAACCTACAACATATAAAACAAACATTCAAGTACAAATACAAACAAGAGTGAAACAGGGACAATACATATTTAATAAAATTCATGTGTGACTCAAATATAATCCATATTTATAAATTATTTACTATCCTTACCAGAAGTATGACTTCATTGTAGAAGTTTTAATTCTTGTGAAAAAAATACAAAAGTAGATGTGTGTGTATATATATATATATATATATATATATATATATATATATATATATATATATATATCTTGGAGAGTTGTGCAACTGCTCTCCATGAAGACTTCTGAAAGACTGCGTTGAGAGAAAGGAGGATAGGGTGAGGTTAGTAATGTGAGCCAACATGCAGTGCACATGCTATCTTGGTGAACACTTATTCTTTCACTCACTCTACCTACTTGCAACATGAGACGATCTCCACAAATGTATTCTACTACACTGTAAACATATAATGGTAAAGCAACACATAACCAAATATAACAGTTATGCTTAGTATGACACTGGCCACAAAAGGACACCAGAAATGTACAATCACTCTGCAAGGATAGAGGTTAATTTTGTTTTCTCTATGATGTACTGCATTGATCTTTGCTGCTATTGGTTCTGTTGCCAACTCTGTTAGCATGATTCTATGTAGAAGTCTGTGAATAAGAGCTGCCATGTGTGATCAGTGACCCAAATGTTACACGCCCACCGTGTAAGCGTGATGCTATGTAGTAGTCTGTGCATAAGAGCTGCTATATGTGACCCAATGATAGATGCCTACCATGTAAGCAAGAGGTCTGTATATAAGAACATCAGTTACCCCAATGTTTCATGCCCATGGTGTAAGCATACTTTTTAGAGGTCTATGTGTAAGAACATCAGTGACCCAAGTGTTGCAAGCCAACCGTGTAAACATTAGATACTTTTTAGAGGTCTGTGTGTAAGAACATCAGTGACCCAAGTGTTGCAAGCCAACCGTGTAAACATTAGATACTTTGCAGAGGTCTGTGTATGGCATGCAGCCTTGTGGGTGACCATGAACTGTACAACATCAGCATCTACCCAAACAACTTTTAATAATACCCCACCACCGAAATCCCCAAAGAATAAAAGTAGATCTCAAGGAAATAGGCAGTAAAAGGGGTCAGATGACACCATCAAACTCTATAACAGGTTTGGGGACATTGAGAGCATGGATGCAGAAGATTCTGTTCCATGTTCTCAAAGTAGCTCCAAACCTAACAAAAAAAATCATCCCGTACTTCCTCCAGAGAAATAATATACATATTCTCTCCGCGAAAAGTCTAACCTAGCTCCAAAATCTCCAATATAATCTTATAATGAAGAATACCATCATACAATGGAACTGTCGAGGACTTAGAGCTGATTACAATGATATTCTTTTGCTTTTAAATGAATATGATCCTGCAAATACTATGCCTTCAGGAAACCTTTTTAAAAAATACGGACAACATCACACTTAAAAACTACTCCCTGTTTAACACCTACTTACAGAATGTTGACAGGGCCTCTGGAGGGGTTTCTATTGCTGTGAACAATAGAGCCCCACATAGCGTCATCCCTTTAAACACAAATTTGCAAGCCATTGCTGTGAGTGTCACTCTGCATCGAGTGATTACATTTTGTTCTATTTACATACCACCAAACACCAACTTATTACCAAACGAATTAGACACGCTTGTTGAACAACTTCCTGCACCATTTGTTTTGCTCGGTGATTTTAATGCCCATAACATTTTATGGGGATCAAATTACATAAGCGACAGGGGCAAAAAGGTTGAAGATTTTATTCATAAACATGACTTGTATCTATTTAATACCAAATCTCCGACGTACTTGCACCCAGGAACTGGTACATATACATGTATCGACTTGACAATTTGTTCTCCTTCACTACTTTTGGATTATAATTGGAAGGTCGCTGATGACCTTCACAGCAGTGATCACTTTCCAATCTCTCTTAAGAACACCAACGTTACAATTGATGACACGATTCCACAGTGGAATTTGAAGAAAGCTGACTGGGCCAAATTTGAAACACTTTGTACAGCTAGACTTAACAGGAATACCGTCCTAAGCGATAATGATCCTATTCGACAATTTACATCCGTCTTAATTGAGATTGCAGAAGAATCCATTCCTAAGTCCTCACCGAATTGTAAAAGAACCCAAAAACCGTGGTTCACTAAAGACTAAAGAAGCCATTAGACAACGCCGAGAAGAACTAAAAAAATTTAATAATCGTCCAACGCCCGAAAATTTAACTCAGTACCGTATTATTCGGGCCAAAGCTCGCCGCACGATTAAAGAAAGTAAAAGAGCATCATGGAAAAATATGTTTCAACTTTAAATTCTCGTTCCTCTATAAAGAAAGTTTGGGACACGATCCGCAAAATAAATGGAAAGGGAAAATACAATTCTCTCCGACATCTGAAGCTAAATAACAACAATTTCAATATCAAACATGAAATAGCTAATGTACTTAATGATTGTTTCTCCAAAAATTCCTCATCGTCTAATTATTCCAAAGCTTTCCGAAGATTAAAAGCTCAAAAAGAAAAAACACGGTTGAAATTCACATCGAATAACTCGGAGAGTTATAACCAACCGTTTTCATTGTCGGAACTTATGGAATCTTTGAATAAGGCCCATGATACATCCGCTGGGCCTGATGATATACATTACCAGTTTTTGACACACCTTCCAGAACCATCCTTAACAGTTCTTCTGGAAATCTTCAATGATTTATGGATTACTGGTAATGTACCAAAAATTTGGAAAGAAGCAACAGTAATACCAATCCCCAAACCAGGCAAAGATAGCGCAGATCCTACCAACTATAGACCTATATCATTAACTAGCTGCGTATGCAAAACAATGGAACGAATGATCAATTCTCGGCTTGTATGGTATTTGGAAACCAACAATTTAATATCTCCTTTCCAAAGTGGCTTTCGTTATGGTCGTAGTACCAATGATCATCTGGTTAGACTGGAAACATTTATTCGCGACGCTTTTCATCAAGAAGGAACACTTAGTAGCGGTTTTCTTTGATTTGGAAAAGGCCTATGACACAACGTGGAAGTACGGAATACTAAATGACCTGCACGATCTGGGTCTAAAAGGCCGACTGCCCTCTTTCATATCAAACTTCCTCTCAGACAGGGAATTCAAGGTACGAGTGGGCTCCACCCTCTCTGATACGCACGATCAAGAGATGGGTGTGCCCCAGGGCAGTATTTTATCGGTGACACTTTTCAACATAAAAATTAATAGCATCACCAAGTGTCTGACTCCTGGTGTGGATTGCTCCCTATATGTTGATGACTTTTTAATATGTTACCGACCCAAGCACATGCATACAATTGAAAGACAACTACAGCAAAATATCAACAAGATTCAAAATTGGGCCAATACTAACGGTTTCAAATTCTCGAAATCAAAAACTGTATGTATGCATTTCTGTCAGTTACGAAGACATCATGATGAACCTAAATCCATGCTGGACAGAACACCTATTCCAGTTGTTGAGGAAGCAAAATTGTTAGGTATTATCTTCGACAGAAAACTGACTTTTATTCCACACCTGAAGAGTTTGAAAGCTAAATGCTTGAAGTCTCTAGATTTACTTAAAGTAGTAGCGCACACTGACTGGGGTGCTGATAGAAAAGTCATACTCAGCTTATACAGAACATTTATTCGCTCGAAACTAGACTATGGTTGCGTTATCTGTGGTTCAGCTAGGAAGTCCTATTTAAAGACGCTTGACCCAATTCAACATCAGGGAATAAGACTTGCTCTGGGAGCATTTAAGACATTCCCGTGTGAAAGCCTTCTAGTTGAAGCGAACGAACCACCTTTATCACAACGTAGAGAAATGCTTTCCGCACGGTATGCTCTCAAATTAAGATCAAACTCTCTGAACCCTGCTTTTTCGGCTGTTTTTGAACCCAAATATAAAACCTTATATGACATTAAACCAAACGTCATACCTACCTTTGGCATTAGAATATTATCATGCCTTGACAGTACCAAAATTGATCTTTCAAAAATTCAGAAAACGTCCGTCTCCAAAACACCTCCCTGGCTACTTCAACAGCCAAAAGTACTTTTCACGTTACACGATGGAAAAAAAATCGGAGACAAACCCCTCTATCTTCCACACCTCTTACCATGAACTCCTCACCCAATTTGAAAATTATACAAGAATATATACTGATGGATCCAAAGATGAGGAAAAGGCTGCTGGAGCCTTCGTTAGTGGAAAACACACAACAAAAGTTTGCTTGCCAAATGGTACATCAATTTTCTCAACCCAAATCAGAGCAATAGACCTTGCTTTGCAATATATTGAAAGCATGCGTATTTTAAACAGCATCATCTTCTCCGATTCACTATCAGTACTTCAGTCACTACATAATAGAAAACTGGAGAATCCATTATTAGCCAATATTCTCCTCAAACATACTGAGCTGAGTACCTGCCACAATATAGTATACTATTGGATACCCAGCCATATTGGAATTAAAAGTAATGACAAAGCAGACCGCGCTGCTAAATGGCCCTATCACTGGAACCATCTGATTTTAAAACAACGTATACTGATTTTAAATGTAGTATCAAAGAATGTTTACGTCAGAAACGGCAGGCATCATGGAATGATGCCGTAAATAACAAACGTCATGCCATCAAACCAACCCTAGGAGAATGGACTCCTTCCTACAGAGCCGTCCATAAGGAGGAGGTAGTCATTGCAAGAATTCGAATTGGTCATACTTATTTAGCCCACTCCTACATTCTAAAGGAGAAGACCCACCAGAGTGCGTATCTTGCAATAAACCATTCACCGTTAGGCACTTTATGTTGGAGTGTTTCGACATCCAACCTACGCAAAATCATTATTACAATGTGCATGACATTAGGGAGCTCTTTGATACAGTTAGCGTTTCTTATATTATAGACTTCCTGAAGGAAGTAAATATTTACCATAAGCTATAGCTTTTTTGCTATCACTTTGAACAGTTTTATGTGCTATATATACCGTAGCTAGATTTTAATTACCTTTCATCTGTTTTCGTTGTCATACATCATTTGCACTCGCCGTTGATCGGGAAACGTTATTTACTTATCACGGTTACCATTTTTTCGTTTTACCTTCAACTGTTTGGTTTCGTATCGCTGGACGATACGAAACCTTTTACCACTTTTAAATGATGAAAGATATAACCTTTTGTATGGCGCTAAATAGCCTCATAGTGCTGGTGCGCCGTTAAAATTCAACCAACCAACCAACCAACCTCGTCACAGTAATAGAGCACCTCTATGACAAGGCCACCAGTGCAGTATACTTCAGCGACAGCATAGGGAACTGGTTCATAACGACAGTCGGGGTCAGACAAGGCTGTCTGCTCTCTCTCCCGCACTATTCAACATCCTTCTGGAGAGAATCATGACTGATGCGCTTGAAAAGCATGAAGGGACAGTCAGCATCGGAGGCAGAACACTCACCAACGTACGTTTTGCCGACGAGATTGATGGACTAGCAGGAAATGAGCAAGAACTAGCTAGCTTAGTAGAGAGCCTCGACAAAACCTCTGCAGCCTACGGCATGGAAATCAGTGCAGAGAAGACCAAACTGATGACCAGCAACACAAAGGGCATCAGTACTGACATAAGGGTCAAAGGTACGAAGCTAGAAACAGCCCACAGCTTCAAGTATTTGGGGGCAATTGTAACAGATGAAGGATCGAAGCCTTGAGTACTCTCCAAGATTGTGCAGACAACAACAGCGCTGACAAAACTGAAGGCCATCTGGAACGACAAGAACATCGCACACACTTCAAAGGTCAGACTGATGCACTCAACTGGTGATCTCCATATTTCTCTTCGCCTGTGAATCATGGACCATAACAGCTGACTTAGAGAAAAGGATACAGGCCACAGAGATGAGATGCTTCTGAAAGATCCTCGGCGTCTCATACAAAGACCGTGTCACCAATGAAGAAATACCGCAAAGGGTCAGACAAGCCATTGGGTCTCACGAAGACCTCCTGACCACAGTGAAAAACGTAAACTGCAGTGGTACATGGGAATGTCTCACAATCATCAGGACTTGCCAAGACAATCCTGCAAGGCACTGTACAAGGAAGAAGAAAGAGAGCCAGGCAGAGAAAGAGGTGGAAAGACAACATTCGAAAGTGGAGAGGCTTGACATTGAGATCAAGATAACCAGTCAAATCCTTTTGGTGACAACCGTATGCTGATATGACAATCAATTCAGGGTGTATAATAATAACAAGGATGTAAAGCTGGTTGCAATGGTGACCAATTTTGATGTCAGATTGGCACAATGTTCATTTAGGAGCAACTAGACATCATAAAAAGCCTGTTGGTAAAAACTCCTTGTCAGTATGGCCATTCATTTAGGAGCAACTAGACATCATAAAAAGCCTGTTGGTAAAACCCCGTTGTCAATATGGCCATTCATTTAGGAGCAACTAGACATCATAAAAAGCCTATTGGTAAAAACCCCGTTGTCAATATGGCCATTCATTTAGGAGCAACTAGACATCATAAAAAGCCTATTGGTAAAAACCCCTTGTCAATATGGCCATTCATTTAGGAGCAACTAGACATCATAAAAAGCCTGTTGGTAGAATCCCCTTGTCAATATGGCCATTCATTTAGGAGGAGTAGTGATAACAAGATTTAAACATGGCTGCAGAGAATATGCAATGGGATTGATCATTTAGTTGATGGAAAACTTAGGACTTTAGTCAGAGTTCAGACCGAGGATTTTGTTTCTTTTTTTCTTTTACACATGGGAATTTCCTTATTACCCCATAAAAACATTTGACCCTGTAATGTCATTCCTGTGTTAAATTTATTGACAAATTTTTAACATAGGATTTCCCATACGAACCTGTAGCTACGCATATTGAAGTCAGCTCTAACAATGTTACCGTGTAACCGAAATTGAGGACAGCCACTTGTACCAATGTTACCATTTGACCCCCAAAACCCACTTTTTGATTACAGTCCAATACACCACATATACAATCCAGGCTATCCAGCACCTATATTTTTGTACTATTCGAACACACCACATACAATCCAGCACCCGCTGTTTGATTACTAACCAAAACATAAATAGGGGTCTACGGGAGTTTAACATAAGATAAATGTTTACTGAATTATATAGGGGAAAAATAGTCGAAACTGCTTAGCTTCAGAGAGACGAAAATGTATGAGGGTCTACGAGAAATTAAGATGAGAATAGCTATCTATTATCTTACACACCATAGACACTTATCAAAACGCCTTGTGTAGTGGCTCAAATTCCCACACCTATCAGACGAAAGTGATATAAAGCAAAAGAAGGGATGAAATCACATAAACACACAATCACACACTATCCAAAACGTCTTGTGTAGTTTATAAAACTCTAACCTATTTTCAGAAGAAGGGTATATAATGTAAAAGAAGGGATGAAATTAAATTAAAACAATCACAATGCAAAACCATATTTGTTTCAAAAACGAACATAGTTAATAATAAGTATAAGCTTCCCCGGCACAAATACAAAACAAACACTATTCTAAATACGAATATATTGACAAAATCGGTAACGTTGTGGAGTCAGACTTGACTTCCAATGATCTAAGATAATGTATTTTGCCATCGATGCACACTACGTAATTTGATCTAAAGGTAAGAGATAACCATAATGTTCAGAAAACCATCTTTCTCCTTTGTCATCGCTTCCAGAGTACTCGCGATCACAACAAGACACTAAATGTTCTAAGGGATATAAAAGACTGAGTTGATGAAGAAACTACCCACAATATTGCCTGCACACCATGGAATCTGTTCCTTGTAATCTCAAATCTCACATTATTGAATCGAGCCGAATCGGCATTTCTTCTCATGAAGTCAATGATGTCGTCTTCCTGAGGAGGTGATCCATAGTAATCAAAGTAGTTCATGCTGGTTGGTTGGGAAAGTAGACGGCTACCCTACCCAGTGGGTTCCTCGTTGATGACTGTCGCCTCTGTTAATGACATAGACTTTACTATCTTTAGGTTTGCAATGGGGAAGTTCGTCTTTAGCACACACCACAGGATTCAGAGAGACAGTGTACTAACTGTTCGTCCGAAGTTAATGAAGTTCTCAGTATCCATTTTAGCACAGGTAATGATGAGTCATTAATTTACACCTGCCATTTCCTGGACAATTTGTCGAGTAAATCGATGAACCACAATGGTCACACAAGTCTTTATACCACGTTCTCACAATCTTTTCTTCGGAGACGAGATTCTAGGACTCGTCCAGACACTCTTCCAACTTCTCTTCTTGATTCATCATCATACATTTGTTGTGTTGAATCTAACTGGGATGATCAGTTTGACATCCAAAACAATGTTCTTTGGCACGACCTGTAATTTATTCACTTCGGTCATTAGCAAAACAGGAGACTAAATGTTGTTCTTGTTCTGTCCATCTCAACACTATGACTGTCACTTGGTCTTTTTTTGTTGTTCTAGCTCAAAAACGTCATCGTCGCCCATCTCCATAAAGTTCTTTGTATTCCATATTTTTTTCAAATAGTCTAGAATCACTTCTCTGAAGCTGTTGATTTCCAGAATATTGTCAGATTCTTCATACAAAATGACATTTACCGTTTCGGTCAGAGCTTGTACAAACTGAAGGTCTACACAAAGTTGGTCTGATTTTATAGGGTGTAAATTTCCATCGTCGCTACTTTGGTCTGGAGTGATAGAACCACAAAGCCATCAGCGTCCGCACATAGGGGCATTTGGCCCCCCCCCCCCACCTCCGATTTCACTTCTAAACATGTTCTGGCTTACATTCGCAAAATTTTATGGCTGACCACTACTTGTTGCCCCCCCCCCTCCGAAAAAAATGTCTGCGTGCGCTCACAATCGCTGTACGAAATGCCGTTGCTGTTTTTTGTTAGCATCTAACTGTCCCGTGGCTTTAGACAGTGTCAAGTAAGATCTCAAGTATTTTTAAGAGCAAATTTAGGTTCGAAGGGTCTGGTACTCAAGGTTTGTCCATCTGAAGTGACTGCTGTCTTCGACACACTAAAGTGTTGAAACTCGAAAGGAGTTTGATCGATGGCTCTCTTGAGGGCTGCTTGGCTGAGGATGCCAGTAAGTAAACATTTGGGTAGCTGTTTTTGGAAAACATGATCTTCAATCTTGGGTCGGAGACCAGAGGGGATGGTTTTCATAGACTTTAATGCCCTTTTGACAAGTTTCCATCTTTTATACATTTTTAACATTGTTTGGGGTGGGATTTGGACTTTTAACGTAGCTTTAAACAAGTTTTCAGTCATATCACTACGATGTCTACAGTGTGGCAGTTTAGAGCGATGTTTAGCACTGGGGCATCATGTCGCAGACATGTATCAGTGCGGAATGTATTTTGTCTTCAAAAAATATCCTTTCAATTTCACCAAACTGCAAGTATTTTGCAATAAATGCTGTGATGTCATAAGGAAAGCTACGCATATTGATAAACAAATTCGTACTACCCTATATTGTGACGATTCCACTCAAAGTGCCCTTTTCTTGACCCATGTTTAACACATGGCCACCATTGTGAAAGGCCAAAGAGATCGATAGTTTTCGTCTGGAAGTTCCTTAATGCCAGTTAAGGTGCAGAGTATTAAATAATCAGGATTGAATAGACTTTGGCTAAAGAAACTTAGTGTTGAAATTTAAAAGAACAATTTCTATTAAATTTAAAATGAATAAATGTGCATACATGACCCGCTTGACTTGTACTATAATAGATCTCCCGCACCCCTCCATCACTGGAAATACAACCGTACCATCACTAGGGTCTATGACTATGTTTCCTAAACTGAAGCTTGCAGTGACTTTTCGTGGCCCTGTGACTGTAAAGTTGGAACTGACTGTTGTTACACTGAAGTATTCTCCTCCCTTCACATGTATTGGAACTGCACCATTACTAGGGTCTTCATTTCATGTTCCATATATCAATTGTAGAGAACCAGACTAATATCTTACTCCCTTATCACCACAAAAAAGTACAGTTCTTAAAAAGTGTTCTAAAGGACACACGGTAGAAAATGGACGGAAAAATGGGAACCAGTCTGGAAATGGGTGAAGATAAAATAGTGTATATACGGGCTTGGCTGGCCAGGATTGGTTAATAAATGAAAGTTATTTTTAGAAAAAAGAATCTTTTGAGAGCTTACCATAGTTGTAACTGAAAAAAGCAGACACATTGTTTTATCGATGGAATTTCAGTCCTTTAACAGTCTCGACTTTCGGACACTCATTACTGAAATTTGCACCTGACTCACCGACTCTTTGGTGCGGAATTGAAAGCACATGTTTCAAACACATATAGGTCCAGAAAATACCGCGGCTCATATCCTTTTCTCTACACTGAAGCTGTCATCAATGTTTCATCTTTACTGGTAAATGTAGGTTTGATCATGAGCACTCAGAAATTTAAAGTTATTAAATTTTAATATCATGGTGTTTGCATAGGCTTACTATGGGAACTGAACTGGCACCGTGAGTTCTAAACGTTGACTGGGACTACATTCGTTCTGACCCGGAAGTAATAATTGCCACTTGCTTTCATCTAAGGTGACGTAGTGGAAACAAACCATATGTTTCTGAATTTGTGTTGAAATGTTTATTTGTAGTTCTACCTTGAAAGAGCACATGGGATCACATAACAGACAAATGCCGTTTAAATGTGAAGTTTGTGATAAAATGTTCAGCCACAAGTCTTCATTGATAGTACACATGAGGGTACATACTGGAGAAAGACCATTCAGGTGTGAAGTTTGCAATAAAATGTTTAGCAGGATTTCGAATCTGAATGCACACATGAAGATACATAAGGGAGAAAAATCATTCAAATGTGAAGTTTGTGACAAACTGTTTAGAGAAAGTAGTACAGTGAAGAAGCACATGAAAGTACATTGTGGAGAAAAACCATTCAGATGTGAAGTTTGTAAGAAAACATTCAGTGAAAATGAAAAGTTACAGGTGCACATGAAGTTACATACTGGAGAAAAAACATTCATTTGTGAAGTTTGCAATAAACCTTTTAGTAGGCATTCAAATTTGAAGGGTCACATGCGGTTACATACTGGAGAAAGGCCGTTCAAATGTGATGTTTGCCATGAGATGTTCAGCTATAGTTCTAGCTTGAAAGAGCACATGAAGGTTCATACCGGAGAAAAAACATTCTTCCAGTGTGAAATTTGTGAAAAAATGTTCAGCCACAGTTCCAGCATGAATGCTCACAAGAGGTTACATACTAGAGAAAAAGCATTCAAGTGTGAAATTTGCAATAAAATATTCGGAAAGGTTACAACCTTGAATGGGCACATGCGGATACATACTGGAGAAAAACCATTTAAGTGTAAAGTCTGTGATAAAATGTTTAGCCAAAGTTCTAGTTTAAATAGACACATGAAACTGCATACTGGAGAAAAAACATTTATATGCAGTGTTTGTGATAAAATGTTCAAATGGAGTGGTGATTTGAAGAAACACATGGGGATACATACTGGAGAGAAACCATTCAAGTGTGAAGTTTAGCAGAATTGATAAATTCAAGAAGATCAAAATGACACATGCCAGGAAAGCAAACAAACAAACATGCATATGATACAATTGTGATAAGATATTTGGGCAGTGTCCTCACATGGTCCACATGAAATATCTGACATGCAGCATGGATGACAAAAGTTACTCCCCTCCCAATAAATAAAGTTGATCTTTTGAACACTTATTTAAGTAGTGTAGCCAGTCCTAGAAATTATTACTGAATGCGCGCAGGAGTTGGTTTTCACAGTATCCAAAATTCATTTGGGAATATGGCTTTAGTAGAAATTATGTCTGTATGAAAATAATTACTAGAACTACAATGAGACACTGTACAATGGAACAACATCAATCTGTAGCTTTATATGCCTGTTTCGATCATTATATCATGTGTGTAGTCTACCTTGACTTCAGATCAGCACAACATAAACTATACAATGTAATTCTAATATATATATATATATATATATATATATATATATATATATAAGACACACTACTGAGCATCGTCTCAAGTTTCTTTTCTATTTGATAACTTTTTGTAGACTCTGTGAAGTGAAACAATATTTTGTGTTGGGGCTTACTAGTATGCCACAAGAAGTAAATCAAACTCAGCATTTTTGTCAAAACTGGACAGCAGTAGTTGCTACAGGGTTTAAAAGGCACATCAGCACAACCCTAGTTTAACAGTGCCTAGGAAATTTAGGTGTCCTTGGAAAGATAAGAAAGAAATCATAAAGGGTAATATCATTAAAATACAAAGTCTATTCTTTCTTCTATATATGCTCTTCTCTTGAAAGACAAAGTCCAAGACTTTTGCATATGAAACATTATCCAGGATCAACAGTAGATGCATATCCTGATATTTTCACAATTGGACTTTAAATGTGATCCATTTCTAATGCATGGAAAATCCAGTGTGTACAGTTTTATGATGTACAATGATTTGATTCAGGGCATTAATCTTATTTACTCATACTACTTGAGCATAATTTCCTACTGTGTTTGTGCTCTCCATTGCACATTTACTGTATATACCTGTGATAGACATTTGCTAGACTACTGTTTACTTCTTATTGGCCAATAATATTGGACCAGTTTAAAATCATTATGAACTGGGCAGAGGTAACAGTTCAGTGATGTCATGCATAATTGAATCAATGTTAGTTTATGACATGATTGCAGTAATATTTCATCTGTTATCAGCATTTGTTTGATTGTCCTTTAAATTATAAGCAATTAGACAAAACTGGAATATACGATGGATCATGAAGTCAGTTGTCAAGGTTATGTCGATGAAGTCGTCAATCCCGAGTTGGTTTCCAGCACTGAATATAACATTGAGTTTACGGTAGTGAATGGCATATCTTTTTCTTATTTATGAGGGGGAGGAATGGGATTAGACTGATGATTTTATAACTTTGTTATTAGCTGTTGATTTCTTTTCTAACTTGACTAAATCAGCTTCTTGGGGGATTAATTTGTGTTGATTTCTTTTCTAACTTGACTAAATCAGCTTCTTGGGGGATTAATTTGTCTAGTGCTAATAGATGCACATTAAATGAGTCATGCAAATATTTCAGTAGTTCATGATCCACTTCTGAAATAAAACCGTAGACTGTAAATTTGTTTGTTACTTTTCTGTGTTCTTCTTTTATGAACATATATTGGCACACGACCCACCATATAATAATTACAATCAAAATACACATTGCAGAGGCCTTCAAAATTCTATCATTGCAGTAAGAGAATACATGTATCAGAAAATATGAGAGAAACCAAATTTTTATAAAACTTCGCACTGTGATGCACTCAATCGGAACATCTGTGACCCTCATCCTGGTTCTACTTTTATGTCAGTTTTTGGGTAGTCATGGAAATTATTTAGTCTTGCTATAACATCTGAAGCATAATCATATATATTGTTGCGTTCAGTTTTTGATTTGAATATATTCAAATTATTTACTGGACTTGCAGTGCTCATTTATTTAGAATTATAGTAAATTCAGACAAGGACATATTTGGATAATATTAGTGGGATATATCAGAAGACTGGTAACACATAGCTACAATACAGGACACTGGCACATTATCATATTCGAGACAACATGCACATCAACACATTCAGTATTGGAACTTATTTGGAATACCACTGAAATTCAATTGAAACTTTATACATTTGGACTTGTGATAAACCTTTTAGGACTATTTGGTATTTAATTCACAACACAGTACATTCTATTTGAATATTTACATTGTATTCTGGGGAAATAAGATATTTGTTGAACTTTACAAAACTTGTTGGTTTGGCCTCTTTTCTGTTACTTAGTTTAAGAAAATAGAGTTGTAACATTATATTTATAGTAGTTATGCTAGGGTTCAGTGTATTTGCCAAAGATTTATATACTTCCAATTGCAATACCTGTTCCATTGGGTCAAAGTCTTTCAACATAATAAAAGTGTAATCTGACTTGAAAGATTCAAGTCACAGAAAGAATGTAACAGGAACAAAGGACAAATGGGATGGACAGATTGCCTAGTCGCTTTTTTCTTAAAGAACACAGTATATGGTCTCGAAATGTAATCAGAAGAGAAACACTTCAAGTTCAATTTGATTTATTTATTTCACTGTTTTATGCATATAACAATAGTGTACAATCAAACTGAAGAATATAAGCACTTACTTTTCATCGATCATTCGAGAGAGAGATAGATAAAAATAAATATGCAAAGAGAGAGAGAGAGAGGGGTGGGGGTATAGATGGTTTTTGAAATGTGTTCATATTTAGCTAGTAATACATTAATACCTAACGGAACCCAATTCAAATGCTCACACAAAAACAAAAACGTTTGACTGAAGGAGGGTTTCATGCATATAACAATGGTGCACAAACAAACTGACGATTATAAGCACTTTCATTCGATCATGAGAGAGAGAGAGAGAGAGAGAGAGAGGATAGACTGAGTTTCAAATGTCATTATATTTAGCTAGTAATACATTAATACCTAACGGAATCTACCGGTAATTCAAATGTCCACAGAAAAATTAAAACGATTGGCTGAAGGAGGGTTGCATGCATATAACAATGGTGTACAAATAAACTGACGATTATAAGCACTTTCATTCGTTTATAAATGAGAGAGAGAGAGAGAGAGAGAGAGAGAGAGAGAGAGAGAGAGAGATGGGATTAATTGTTTTTTCAAATATGTTCATATTTCATTAGAAATACATTAAAACATGATGAAATCTAACTAAAAGATTCACACACACACACACACACACACACACACACATACAGACACACAAAAACAAAAGCGATTGGTGACTGAAGGAGGGAAGGTGAAATCGTGATTTGACAATCAGTCATAATGCCCTCTTCTCCACCAGTTTGTACATTAGATTAAATCTTTATCAATCAGGTAAAATACAATTGGACGGAATAAATCCACCCATCTTCTTTCTTGTGATCCTTGACCTCCTCCGCCCATACACCATTCCCATGGAGTTGGGAGGTGTCAGCTGCTCCACCAAGTCGCCTAGGGATAGATAGATAGATAGATAGATAGATAGATAGATAGATTAAAAGAAAGATATTAACTTCGTTATCAACTTTTAACAATTTTGGTAAAACACAGTGATCGCAGCATAATAGCGACATTAACATATGCTAAAAATTGCTACTTCCCATTGGCGAAAAGATTTTCAGAAAATAAAGTTTCGGTGGCATTCTTTAAAGCTTCTGCTAGCTAAATTGTTATGATTTCAAGTTAATGTATGTGTTGCTGCAGAATGTGTAATGATAATAAATTCGATAATATAATATAAACGACAGTTAGGGATACTTTAAGTGAACTGACCGGTATGGGAAGTAATGTATAGTCTACTATGACCGATCTTCTGCAGGAAATACTGATTTTTCAATATTTCGTTAAGGAAAAGTAAAGGAAAGAGTAAATAGAAATAGGAAACTGTTAATATCTTCACCTGGTTTGATATTCATTTCCAGACATTCCATCTTTTTATGCTCATTAATAGCCACAGCCTTTATACATCGATTCAGTCTTCTCTCACCTAAAAGAAATGGTTGATTCAATGAAAGAAAGGTAACAGGTTGTAAAGTACATTGGACGTATCTATCACATAGGATGTTGTTCATTTTTTTTAATAGCTTTTTCGGATGTTTTCAATAGGGAGAAATAGGCTAAGCAGAAATATCTAAAACTTGAACGTATTTACACATCGTTATTGATATTTGTTTTGTCCATATAAGAAGCAATCCCGTGTTTAAGGAGTAATATCTCCAAGTCCCATAATATAAACAATCCCGTGCTCGAGGAGTAAGATCGATGTAATTTTGTAATACTTTACAGATCTTATTTAATTAATTGATCATCGACTCCGTCCTTGTGTCAGTCCAACATAAAGACATAGCAATTAACAATGTCCGGCTATTATTAAGGTTAAAGGACTTGATTGTATTACTCTAGTTTGAATGAGACTGTAATTTAGTGTATTTTTAGGTGCTGGATATTTGTATTATTTTCGTTACGAATATCAACGTATAAAGTGTATTTATACTATTTGTAGCTAAAAGTATTGGTTCATACAATTCTAAAAGAATGAATTCAACCTACCACAGCTGTCAACTGGGGTCAAATGCTTATCGTCTTCTCCTTCCTTTTCTTCTTTATGTTCATCTTCTGGAATAAAATGTAGTTGATGCTTTGTACTAGCTATATTGTACATTTTTATTTACGTCTCAGGTTGTTTCATCAATATTATTTTCACGAGAAAGAGCGTAGAAGCTGATACAATTTCTGTAAGTCTAGTTTTCGTAAACGGAACAATTACAATAAACGTAGATAATTCCATTTTGGACAAGGGTTGAATTTTGTTACGGTCTCATGCATTTATAAAACATCTCCTTCAGAGTTTATTTCAACACGTCATACTTGTGCATAACGTTTTAAGCACTGGAACTCACCACTGGAACAGAATGGGTTATATAGTTTATCGTAACTATCGGCTGGGGTAAGGAGACTGTCATCCTCTACCTCATTCTTTTCTTCTCCATGTTCATCTGCTGAAAGTAAAGATACATTGTGAAAACAATATCATATTTTTGAGTCATTAGTTCGTTTAATTATACTTTATTCGTATCTGAGCAGGATATCGGCGTAAAAGCGCTTAGTCGGCCCCTCTCCCCCCAACCTCCACCCCGCACCAAAAATTAACCATTGTACATATCGTAATTATCTTTTGTTTTAGGTGTGGTTGCGTTTGTATTCACAGTGAATATTTACTACTGTTATGTGCCACAATACCACCATTGATTCTCTAACACAAACCTAGGAACTTCCTCCAACTGATACAACCTTATTTTGTTTATTAGTTCAATAAAGAAAATAAGATTGTATCAGTTGGAGGAAGTTCCTAGATTTGTGTTGGATAATCAATCACAAAAAGTATTCGTTTCAACAAACATTTTGGTTAATATTTACTAATTTTGAAATAATCTGCAAAGAACTGATATTTGTGCGCCGAACGATGAAAGTTAAATATCATATCGATGTGACCAAGAACATTTATGCCAAATCGGGACAATGATCGAGTACATTGAGCGAAAGAACATTTGTCCCAACTCAGGAAAATAATCGAGTACATATAGCGAGACTAAGAAAACTGTAAAGCTACTTAGAATCCCAACTTCACAACTTTTTGTGGTTTCAAACTGTCCAGCTGTTACAGGGCTATTCAACTTCGGAAATCCGCTATTCAACTTATTTCATACAATTTTGCAAGCAAGCAAATTTGTGAACATTAACAGCACATGAATAAACGTATGTTTATATTATTCAGTCAAAATATTGTATCGTGCTTGAATTTTATTTCTAAGTTTATGCGTTAGTGTAATTATTTATATATTTGTTATATTCATGTCAATATCTCCCGTTTTCTTACGAATGTTTATCAAAAATGCACTTACCATTTACACAGAAAGGATTGTACAGAAGATCATAGCTATCAGCTGGAGTCATGGAGTCATAGGCTTATTCTCCTCTTTATTTCCTTCTCCAACTTCATCTTCTGTAATATATTTTGGAACCTGATTATTTCGATTTAAAAATTATCAACAAAAACATTTTAAGTGTTCCCTTACACACAAACGCTTTCTGAAAAAACATACACAGAGAATATATATATATATATATATATATATATATATATATATATATATATATATATATATATATGAAGCTGTATGACAGTATCGTCTATCACATTTTTATAATTGAAAGTCGGTAAGACTTTGCGATAGCGGCATTGCAGCAACTTTTCTAGTTCCATCCCACGTTTTACTGAAATAACCTTTTGGGTAGTTACGTCATTTCCAGCTTTCCATGTCATCTTAGGATAAAATAAACAATAACACAACCACGATGAACATAAGGCATGAGTTAAAGGCAACGTCTATAAAACTGTTCGTGTATTTGGTAGATGGAATCTCCAAAACCTACTTAATACGATGATATCCCTCTCCGTCTGTCTGTCCATCCCTCACCCTATGCCCTCTCCTCTTGTATCTCTCTTTCTAATAATAAAGACCACTAAGTAAACGCATATTTATTTCATAGAAAGGATTGTGAAGGACATCATAGATGTCCAATGATTACTTATGGCCATTTGTCTTGTTTGTGTGACAGTATACAGTTTATATTTTCGTAGCAACGTCTTGATCTCAATGCATGGATCAAAGTGCTGGTGTAATAATGGAAAAATATATGCTGAAAAGAGTGCATTCAGTGGTTGTAATGTGGCAAAGACATGGACAATGTGAGGTTTAACTATGAAATCACCAACAAAGTGAAGGACAAGAAAAAAGTTTTTTCCACCGTGAAAAACAAAGTCTAATTTAAAACATACAAAATATTTGTATAATTCCAGCTCTTGTAAAAGGTCAAAGCAAGCACATCTGAAGCATTATAACACGGGCGAAAAGGCTGCCTCAATTAGTCGCCTCTTTCGACGCAAAGGAGGATGCCACTGCAGTATTCTATGTTTCCGAACCAGCAGGGTGCTAGTGACAGTGGTCATGTTTCAAAAGAGCCTGTCAGCATAAAACATAAAATATAATCTTATATTGACTTTTTTTCACTCCATATCTAACATTTATGTAGTTCTATGTTATCCAGATTGAGTTGATGCTCCGTTAAACCCTGTACACATACATACCTACAAACATACTCATTTTGCATGATTCCAAACTAACCTGTAATGATAGTTTCTACCACAGGCCGATAGCCAAGTAGCTCCTCGATATCGATAGTTCCTTGGAATTCCTAGAAATAATTAAAGAGACCTTGAAGATTATTTATGACAGATTTTATTTATATATCTGTGTGTGTGTGATTAAGTTTTCTGGAAGCGACAGAGACATCCAAATAGTCATTCTTGAAAATCAAAGACACGCAAATACATATCCTCGATATCTATTCAGATATCAACGAAATCTTCACACATACCTTGAAATAGACGTGTGTCCCCAACAAGATCTAACCTCTTGACATATATGCACTTTATTTGTGACACCATCTTCGCTAGCCAAAGTTCCCATATGATAACCCTATCTACAACTTGGCGTTTCGAGCCGATATTTCTGTGCTTCGGGTCTGTGAATTTCATTAGATGCGGTGGCTTGCCGCTGGATCCAATCAAAGTTAAGCTGTTTAAATTTGAATACTGTTCCTACGTGATCGAGACAATGGGAACGCACAACTTAAATGGACTGAAAAATAAGCAATTTTCCACTGCCGGTCCGTGTTTGTACGAATAGTTTTCACTCACATACACCTGTAATGGCTTCTCTGTGGCACGTAGAGATACTTTCCATGTTAAACTTAGCAAAGTATCCTTTTTAAGTCAATTGTCTCCACCATTTTCGGCCGATTACTATGCATCCCTCTTACACGCTATTGGTTAATTGGCATTATATACTAAGGAAGGGAATCCAATAGATGTCTCTAGGAGAAAGCACTAAAATATCTCTTCGATCCGCCAAGGTGTAGATAGGGTTATCGTATCGGAATCTTGGTTAGCGAAGACGATGTGACGCACGATTGACTCTGGAATCGATGTTCATGTACAAGGCATAGTGCTAAGATAGAGAAACTGTAATGCGCTCGTTTCTCAGCTATCCCTCTTGGGGTCGATCCCCAGTATGTGCAAGAGTAAATAATCATCAATCCATTGTCCGCGATTTTCTGTCGACTCAACAGTCACTTCAGCTAACGAGACCATCCTACGGAAAGATATATTTGAGAAAGACATGGCTTGGAAATTTGAACACGATACACGCAATAAATGCGACAATCATAGGACACGGCACGATTAAATGTAGAATACGTGTTTCTAAGACGCATGCGAATGTCACGTGTTCTTATAACCATTTAATATAAGAAGATTACACACGAATGAGACTTTAATCTTAATGACTTTGTCCTCAACATCACTAGCAAACGTTTCTCTGACACTAGCACTTATTTACCTACCCAAGAAGGTTGAAGGTTCGTAGAGAAGATGAGAGTTTCCTAAATGGCATTTACCTGATATGTTGGTATATGGAGGCTTTCCTTGTTGAATTCTGATAGAATCTTGACCAACTTTTCAGAATCAACTTTGCTGAGCAGGGATTGTCCTGTATTAATCACGTTCCTGGAAAAGACATGAACATAATCCACATAATATTGACATGTATGTGAGTATGTGTGTATGTTGAGCTCTCATCATTCAGGACATTAAGTATCGCTCTATATTCCTGGCAGAAAACTAGTTTTAAGGCTTCCAGAACCAGAAATATATGCCTCTTACAAAGGGTAGGATATTGTTCAGGACTTCTCTTTACTGATTGTTCTATCTTCGTTTGCCTAAAACTGGATAGATATTTTGAAAATTGAAAGTGTTATGTTTCTGGATTTAACCGAACAATCCTACATGATGTATGTGGTCCTCTCTGAATGAAACTATATTATTTTGTTTTCTTTCCTACCATTTCACCTCTTTCCTGTTAATGTTTTATATGACATTCGAGTGTGTGTATTTGAGAGAGAGAGAGAGAGAGAGAGAGAGAGAGAGAGAGAGAGTATTTGGAGGTAGAGGTGAAGAAATAATACGTTTTATGACCTAATGCAGATAATTCACGGATAAATGAAGAGATGGATTAACAGACATGTAGATAGAAGAATATATCAATTTATTAAACGTGTGAAGTAGGGATCGATGTACGAACATTCGTATATATACTTTACCTTGTATCACCAGTGGAATTTTCTGCATGTTGTGACATACAGGTAGACCAACAGTCCACGAAAGATTTGACCCGTTTGTCAGCAATCTCAGTGGCGACTCCCTCATATTCCATGGAGAGCTGGAATATATATATATATATATATATATATATATATATATATATATATATATATATATATATATATTATTCGTAAAAGCAGATGCCGCTCTATGGAATGAGCTACCAAATAACTTTAGACAACAAGCGAACTTTAATTCATTTAGAGTTTTAATTCGATCCTGGAATGGTAAAGGCTATAAATGTGATAGCTGTAAATAATGCTCCTCCTTCCGCCATGCTGACAGCTAATGTTTGTGTTAGCGTTATTTTTTTTTATCTCTCCTTGTCTTATTTGCTACTTAAGCACCTTAATGTTAGTTCCTTTCCTTTTAAGTGAGGCGTAAGCTGCATCACAGCATATTTTTTGTCTTCATTTGGAGCTTCTGAATTTATTTAAAATTTACATTGGGACCAATTATTTTATATATTTATTTCTAAATTGTGGTTTTTAAATTTATCCATCTGATAAATTCATCATCATTCATGTATTATGATGTGTTTGCATATCTTGCTAATCACGCTTGTTGTAATGCCTCATTTGTTTTACGTAATGTCGGTAAATAGATTGTTCTTTTAAATCATGCCGACGTTAAACAAATTTGATCTTACTCTCATTATTAAAAGTATGCAACAACGAATTCTCGTCTTTAATGGTATTTCCTAAGACAGAAAAGTTTCGAGGTGAATGTGAGAGCGTTATATCTGTAAAATATTATACAATCCTCAGTTAGTAGTAAATATATGCTTACTGAGGCAATGTTAACCGCTTGATTTGTCTCCTCCTTTAAAAGTTTAATGTATCCATCAGAGTTCCTCTTCGCCACCTTCCTGGCTTTCTTTACTTTCCTCTTGCTAAACCAAGACGCGTTCTCTTCCAAAACCAATTTTTCTAATCTGACCATTGATCTTTTGTAGACCTAGAAATGAGTGAGAAAAAGTATAACCACCATATCATCGACAACTGGACAAGAATTCTTTTGATCTACACATAAAGATAATAATTCCAACTAATGACAGAAAAAAAAACAACTGAATTGCAGCGTGAAATTAGCCGTAAGACATTTGGAAAGTAACCGAAACTGCATGACGCTAAGAATTTAACGTTATGTGGTCACTTACAAACCATGCGATATGAATAATGTCCATGCGACATGAACAACATCAAGAGACGTTCTACCATCAAATGAAAAACCATCTGTCACAGGAATCGTGTAATAAAAGAGAATGTTAAAGAGTAATAACTTTATATTGAATTTACGGCGAGCGGTTGAAAATGATTCAACATGTTTCATAATTTGAATATTATTCCGCGTGGCACCAACAATATAACGGGGGCTTTCAGTATAACTACAGGCTGTTTTGTATTTTTCTGCCTAAATGTTTTATGTTCGTTTTGGACAGTGTGATGCAATGTTTTGGTTTTGCCACATGTTCGGTTGCATTTGATGAACATCCAGCAATGTTACTCATTTCTTAAGTTGGCATTTGGAAAATTCTATGTAGGACAAATAGATTCTATTTCGACAGATGTAGCCACTCCTGTGTGTTTCTGTGATAGCTACCCTTTCTTTCCAATAACCGTTTGACTGCCAATTGATAAAACGGACGCCATATTGTTGACAGTAATAGTAAAATAAAAGTGGCTGGGCAAGGAAAATCACTATGATGGTGGCCATTCTATAATGTGAAGACCGAGGAAGGATTTAATGGGCTTTTCTGGACCATTTCAGAGATACGCTAATGTGTTGACATACCAAATATAACCAACCGCAAACACTGTATATAAATGATACCAACTATGTGATAAACCTATTTATCACACTTCTATGTTGTTAATTAGGTAAGTACATCTATTTCGGATTTTTTGCTCTAAATCAGGAAATAAAAACAATTTAGACCTTTGCATCGATGAATTAAATTTTGTGAACCAGCAAAACTCTCATATTGATCAACGCGAGCGCATAAGATGAGGCTTATTGTTTGATAACGCTTCTTATTGAATTGAATAAAGATATTTATTAATATTGTACAAACGACTAAAAAAAATTGACGTTTTCGGTTGAGCACCAGTCTGTACTCAATGAATATAGTAGTATATAATCTCTGCGGACTAAATTTACTGTACCTTCTGTCCTTTTTCAACTCTATTACAGAAACGTTTGTATGGGTTCAGCATCTCCTGGAAGGACGTTTCGTATTTTCTCAAGATGAAGGTTTCATCATCAGCTTTTCTCTCACTGTAAATTAATAGGACATAAAACTGTATTAGCAAATATATTTACTCTATGCCAGTTAAGGACTAAGATACAGGCATTGCTTTTCCAAATACCCAATCTCTCCGAACAGATGTTGAAATGTCTTGACACACTTTAGGTACTGTACCACAATAAAACCACACTATTCGCCGATTTTCGCGATTGAAACAGTAAGTGGAGCCTGGGCCGTTTGTTCACAGCCTTACAGTTACTTAACAAGACGTACAGTTCAAAGGATACATAACAATGTATTGTGATATTGTACGGAAAGTAATTATATAACATACAATATAGGCACAACAAAAATCAATACTACTACTACCACTACTGCTGCTGCTGCTGCTACTACTACTACTACTTCTACTACTACTAAAAATAATAATAACAATAATAATGGTAATATAAATATCGTCATCATTATCATCATAATCGCGACATTCGTCACATGCTAGAAAGTAATTATGGAAGTAACCAAGAAAATAGATAGGCTTCAAGTTTTAATGAACCCACCTTTATCCCTAATATAAGGAATCTAAATCATAAAGATCACCATTCCGATTCAACCCACCATAATTTGATTTCTTTTCTTTTACTTAAGGTAATTTTGTAGGGTTCCCAACGTGGTTATGGTCATGGGCTATTGAGTTTCATAATCAGCCTCAAATGCCCTGGCGTCAATTTCCAAGCAGGTACGGGCTGAATGGTCGGAAATGTGTTCATTTGGAACACCCTTGTCCTTTACCAGCACATGCGAGAGTAAATCTATTCTATTTAACTCGCTCGCATTGGAAAGAGATGTTGACGGGTTTAATCTGGTTTGAATTGGTGCTAGGGGGTTCAGAATCTACCGTTTGCACACTACGATACTTAACAATTTTACTCACTCGAAAAGGAGTTTGGCAGCCTCTTCATATGAACATGATGATTGGCGAGCAAAACGGGTCCTTTCTTCCATCTTTGCCACTTCCATTCGCAGAGCAGATTCTATCTGAATTATACCTACAAACCAATAAAGAGCTCACGCATTTGATATATCTCACTGTAGTAGACTGAAGTTTGACATTTTGTGGGACGAGATTGTCAATGGATTGAGGAAGTAACGACGGAGAGAACGGCAAACTGAATTACTGTTTCGAAGTGAGAGTGAGAACGATTGAACGATACACTGTTTATTTGTTTGCATGTTTAATTCAAGCAATATTTATTCCTTTAGTAACATCTTTGAAGCTGATGGATAGATAGATCGGTAACTAGATTTTTAAAAATTACATTAAAGATAAAGTATTTGGTGTTACAGTACATAAGCACAAAGAGGTTCTTAGCAATAAACGGTGTACCATCTAGCGTGAAAAATCGGTGCTATCTGCCTTAATACTTTCCGCCATTGAATATGGTCAAAGGATTATCTATCACTAAAGAACAAATGCAATGAAGGCAACCCCACCCAACCTCCTTTTCTTAATGAATATCGTCAAGGAAATAACTCTTATTAAAGAAGACAACAGCAAACATGGAGACATGTAGGAAAATTACCATCAACGTTGTGTTGTTTCAGGATATAAAGTTGATCAGACACGTTCTCACACCATTTCGCCGCCTTTTCGGCAAACTCTCTTTCCAGCTGGGCACGAAATTGCATCACAGACAACCAGAATGGAACGTCTCTGAAGAAAAGAGAAGCACGACTCATTGGCTCTGTTGTCATTTTAATGGCTTAAGCTGACACATTAAATACCGTGATTCATGCAGCGATATGCCTAACACAAAGAAGGAAAGATATTGGCTGCTAATGTTATTAAGGTACCAAACAGTCCACTAAAATAACTGACTGAATTGCTAACTAGATGCTAACTAAGTGATTAACTGAGTGGATGCATGGATTGGCCTGCAGATTTCCTGACAGGGTGCATGGAGTGACTGACTGACTACTTACTGATAACTCTAACTGACTACATGCCAGCGAGTATGCCTGGATGACATACAGTATGCGTGGAGAAACCAACTAGCTGAAGAAATAAATAAATAAATAAATAAATAAATAAATAAATGATAGAATAGAAGGACTGGATAGAAATCGCTTAATGGGTGATTTTAATCAACCAGATAGATTGCAGCTTACAATACATGTACCTTAAAACTTATTTTACTTGTTAAGTATCCATTTCACTGCTAGAAAACTATGAAGGCAACTAAATGACTAGTTTCCCAACTCGCCAACTAAGTAGATATAGAATCTACAGAGCTGCTTGAGAACTAATGACATTATACAACCTATCTCGATGGACTTTCGACCCATTCCCAACTTTTATTTTGCAACACATTTAGATATTCATCGCATACGAATTAAGTTTATGGTCATGTCAACTCGGATATGAACTCACTGGAAGAATGTCAGTCTCTTTCACGACAGCCTAAAGCATGGAGACTCTTTTAGTAAATTTTAGTTTAATAGTCCTACTTTATACGAGAAGCTGTAGCCGAAACCGACATTGCAAACTATGTTGTCCTTTTATCGTTTAAGGATAGATTCAAAACAAAGCAAGTCATTAAAAACAAAGGAAAAGTGTCAACCGTACTTACGATAATACACCGTAGCTATTCCCAAGTCCATTAAAAAGCTTTAGATGTACCATTTTATCGAAATTTAACACTGTCTGAAACAAGGCGTGTTAAATACGAGAATGGCGCTAGACTAACACTGACAACGTCCCATGTCAACCAGTAGATGACGTCGAGAATGGAATGACGTCAGCTGATGCTTTAGATCTCGAAGTTCTTTAGAACAGACACTACGAAAACCTTTTACTGCGGTATTTCTGAACTTTCCGCGGTATACTGCAATTATATTAGGGACCAACAATTCAATGTTCTTGGGCAGGGGCCTGACACTTTGTCATTTAATTTCCGTCTGTTAATACTGGAAATTGTCTTGTTCTCATTATAGCAAAATAAGACTATATTACAGGGCTGATATTACTTTTTTGGAAAAAAATATTAATTATCTTGAGTTAAAAGAAACGAAAACATATCAACTCATGCAGTCCCGCCGCCAAAACTGAAATGACCAGTAAACGAATTTGCTATACGTATGTCAGTTGCTGAGTAAGTTGAAATCTTAAAGCAGTAAATAAAAAGGAATAATTAAGTGAACGTTGTGGCAAACACCGTTAAACACACCTTCTGACATTAGAGAACTTATTGATAAAAATAGCAACCGTTGATAATGAAGTATACAATTTATTAGCTAGACTATTGTTATAGACAGAAAAAAAAAAACAACTTTTGAGTTGGATGCCAACCTCGGACCAAATATATGTCAGAGAGAGCAAGTAAACACAAAACACACTTTCTCTGCAACCTAGAAAATATTGAGTAGACTTGAAAAAAATTATGTAACGTTGAAGCAAATGCGCTCCTGAAAATATCAGAATGATTCAAAGTAATACAAAGAAAGCGTAAACTTAAAACATTCACATACACTAGTAAATAACTGAAATATGGCATATGGGGGATTTTCTTCTTTTTTATTATTTTGTTTTCGTTCCTTTTTGATCCGAATTTTTCTGGTAATAAGATATCGCC
>JAECUM010028028.1:20019-30894 GCA_016617855.1 Megalonaias nervosa | reverse complement strand
ATATATTTGATTCACCAATTGGATAATGGCAGACATAGCTTAAAAGCTGTGAGTCTAAGATTTTTTTTTATAGTAAATTCTTGATTTTAATGAACAATGTATACATATTTAAAGGGAAATAAATACATATTTTTAAAACTATCTCGATTTCTTAATATGTTTTTGTGTTATAGTTTTCAGTAGAGATATCTATATCTGAATGATCAGTTTTATGTATCTTTTAATATGATCAGTTTTATGTATCGTTTAATATGTCAGTTTTATGTATCTTTTAATATGTCAGTTTTATGTATCTTTTAATATGTCATCTTTCCACGCAATTTTTGCATTTAAAACTATAACTAGCACGTCTGGGAACGATTCACGCTAAGACGCCATCTTGTTTATGTACATTTTAAAAGAACAAGCAAAACAGAATGATCAGCTTGTAAAGAATAAGTTTTATAGTTATTGTAGAAAGTCAGATTATTCATAATGCCATTAATAACAGGCAACGCTTAGTATATTAACTTTATTAATCTGAATAATATTAATTATTATATTGATTCTTCTCAAGAAAAGAAGTCTGTTACCAGTTCCTTCTTACGAATAACCTCTTTCTGAATATTTTTAATTTATTTAATTTTCATTTTCAAAGTCAATATTTATTGTGTTTAAAACATTACATATCTCTTACATCATTAGAAGACCGCTCCGGTGGCCTAGTGATTAGAGCGTCCGCCTCGGATGCGGGAGGTCGCGGCATGAACCCCAGCCGAGTCGTACCAAAGACATATAAAAAATGCTACTAACAGCCGCCTCGCTAAGCGCTCAGCATTAAGAGATTAGTGTGTTAGGGCTGGTCGGCCTGGTGGCAGGATAATGTGACTGGGTGGGACATCATGCTACATGCCTGCGGCATGATTCCCCAGTGCTAGACATTTCTTTAAACTGCCACACTGCAGACATCGTAGCGATATGACTGAAAAATTGTTAAAAGCTACGTTAAAAATCCAAATCACACACACACACACACACACACACACACACACACACACACGCCATTAGAAACTTCTGCCAAATCTTTATCATCATAAATTAAGATTGGTTGAATGGTATGCAACTGTTTGTTTGTTCGTTATGAATATTTATACTTATATTCTTAAGAACTTTTTTATTCGTTTGGAGACTTCCATATATATCCTTCTCTTCTCCGACTTGAAGACTTTAGAAAATAACTTCCGCCTTTTAATCTAGCTCAAGAGCTAGTTGATTTATCCATTTTAGAAATGTATATTCATATTTATTCTTTATCTTTGTTGTCCTTTTATTGGTAAATCAATGTTTATTCCTCTCTTTTTAAATGAGGCTTGATAATTCTATATTGATCCTCGTCCATTAGGAACTTGTTCATCATAATCATCTTCAAAGTTAAAGCTATTATCAAACGTATTATTAAATTCCTTTCCAGAAACCTCTGGGATTAAAAAAGAACAAAAATAAACTTTAAAAGTGAAACTGGGTTTTACTGAAGATTACAAAAAAATAAAACAGTGACAAAATGAAGCAAAACGAAGCAACGAAGCAATTAAGCTTAAAATTGCAAATGGAGCATGTAACCAATCAACTGATAGCATTTAATTGACACGGATTTAGAAAAAATGGCTGGTAAACAGTATATAACAATAATCGAGATTTTTGTGAATACCAGATCAGCTCAAATATCAAAAGTCATTGTCAGGTAGAGTAATAATATGAGTAACGATTTTGATGAGTAAATTATTTCCAACATATAATTTCCACGAATTATACAATGAGTTAAGAGAAGATACATGAAAAACTGTATTATATACGTAACTGGGATTTTTGCAATTAGGTTGAGGATTACCTCTGTCTACATTGAGTGCATGTTTAATAACATGCAAACACAAAAACTGCAAAGAAAATACAGAAGAAGAAAGCAAGAACAAATACGATTATGTTAAATGAATAGCAGGGCATGAAAGGGTGCTGGATGTTTTATAATCGATGCATTGTTTTCCTTTAACAGTCAGTGTAAGAACTAACGCTGAAAATATTATAGATCTTTGCTACTTACTTACTGATTTTAAAAGTATATAAATGAGGATAAACACTATTCTAATTATTATGTTATGTAGTTAGCAGTTTTAAAATCTTGACCGTTTTAACCGTGTTCTTCTATTTCTTTCTAAGATTAAAGATTAGCCCCGTATTCACTGCCTCTGTATTTGAGCAGTAAAGACTTCTTTTATGTTATTCTGGATCAAAGGTCAAAGAAACACACGGAAGAAAATGATTTACATCTTTAGCTTCATATCAGCCCCTTTAATACTTTTTTAAAACTTATCCAGTTTACATAAAATTCAGTTATGGAACCCCAAGCAGTTTAAATGCTGTATCAGATTTAATGTTTTATTTCATCGCATTTAAATTTCCAAATTTTGCTAAGTAGGATAGTTTGTATTTTGTAACATTTTCATCATTGAGATACGTTTGTTTCATGTCCATATTTACTTGATTACTGACACCGCTCCGGTGGCCTAGTGGTTAGATGCGGGAGGTCGCGGGTTGGAACCCCGGACGAGTCATACCAAAGACTTATAAAAGTTGTACTAGCAGCTGCCTCGCTTGGCGCTCAACAATATGATGTTAGTGTTAGGACTGGTCGGCCTGGAGTCAGGATAATGTGACAGGGTGGGACATCATACTACATGTATGTGGCATGATGCCCCAGTGCAAGACTTCGCTATAAACTGCCACACTGCAGACATCGTAGCGATATAACAGAAAAGTTGTTAAAGCTACATTAAAAATCCAAATCACACACACACACACACACACACACACACACACACACACACACACACACACACACACACAGTTGATTACTCTTTTAATCCAATTAACAAAATACTTCTTTTTATTTTATCTCCAATTTTTAGATATATCTTGTAACAATGCTTACAGAAGCTTTGCTTTTTGAACTTTGTAACAACTTATTGTGTATTTGTAGCATATTTTGATTTCTATTTATATTGCACTATTATTAAAATGTAAACTTTCAAAATCACTTCAGTTTGAGCATAGGTTGAACAAACATTTAAGAGATAGTGTTAAATAACTTTCAAATTATTCTTTGTTACTTTACGTCTAGGCTTAAAATTGTATTTACTTCATTTGTTAATTTTGTTTCAAAATTAATAGAAAATTGTGTAAGTAAAAATAAAGATATTTTATACTAGAGAAAGAGGCGAACAAGCTATTGAATCACCAATGGAAGTAACTACACGAAAAACAAGGAAAAATTTACATGAAGTTGAACTTTGGAATCTCCTTATTAAACATTCACCAGAATTTTAAGAAGCAAACATTCAGAAAAAGTTGAAACACGAGCAAGAAGGGAAGCAAGAACAAGATAAGACTAAAGATATATGTGAAAGAACTCAACGTGTGAGAAGTAGTTGAAAAAGTGTGTTACTTGATTGCTGTTGCATTAGGAATAGTTGTTATATAGCCCAACGGAATCATCACTTACGCGTACCAGCATCACGTGACTGTGTATCAACTTATGATTGATGTGCAAGGGCATTAAAATAGATCCTTGGTGGTAGTGTCGTATCCCTAGGAACGACTTACAATTATTCTCGCACAAATGCTCTTCTTAGTGGCTTTGCTGCTTTATCGCTGGCTGGCGCCAGATGGTAACGTGTTGGTTGTCTCAAATGAATTCTCTCTATAAATTGTAAATACATCCATGACCATACCGGGTTAGTAACACGAAGTTGCCTGCTTATAACTTCCCATGTAGATACATATACCGAAGCAAATTGTTTCCGAATTACGTGAAAAAAGATTTTAATTCAATCACGCGTGTGATTTCAAAAACAGGAACAACTTCCAACGGAAGGAGAAGGCATTGAGGACTGTGTGACCCTTACGATCTTGTAGATGGATACAAACTACTCGTTGGTCGATTCGCGCAGGCAACATCGTGAGGCCACATCGACTTGTTAGCAGTTGCTACCAATAACAGTGTGGAACCAGAGATTTTTCGTACTGATGCATTCATTTATTGATGCTTATCCCTTTCCTGACCACACAATCATATTTGTTGCCATTATTGAGTTCTGGAGCAGTGTCAACGGTGTCATTTCTCGCGGTTACCACAGACTCGAAATCACCATTTCCTCTACAAGGATAGTTTATAAGTGTTATATATATTTAATTTGTATTGTGTGCTTGCTTTTTAATATTTTTTTAATTTCATGATGTGCTGTGGGTTATGTAATCTTGCATTTTGTAGCTGATCTCGTTCAAACTCTAGTGTATTGTGTATCTGACCAAAATCATAGATTTTTTAAAATTCTGTAAACAACTAATACATAGCTAATATTTTCTCTATGAGTATGGGTTTACTATTAGGATCATTATCAATATGAGTAAGCATATTAATCTTGGAATGAGTCAAGGACAAAGTGTTTGCTATGATTTTTATTATAACTTTAGTAACAGACCTTCTAATTATAATTAAGATTTTATCTTATAAACATTTGGAACCTTCTAGAATGAAATTTTCCATTACTTAATAGTTTTTTAGAGACTGCTAATTGTGCCCTTGGTCAGGTAGAGGAGTATAAAATCTTCTTGTTTATTGAAAAAATTATTTATTCATGCTGTAAGATCTGAGCAGAATCAATTGTATTAATGTTGTATCCTGTCTTTCATTTGAACAAGAATTTATTCCATCGAAGTATTTAATTAAAGTTATTCTTCTCTGGAAATACAAAGTGCTCATAAATAACATTTTTGGAAACAGAGACTTGAATTTATAGTGAAATTCAAATTATCAGACATTCTTGGATTGTATTATTAATTTTCGTTGGAATACATGCAGTCATTTATGCAGTCTTGGTCCACATGTACTTTCATGCACTTGAACTGTCTTGTTCTCTCGTTGTCGCTAACTACAGATGCATTGGCGTGATCTGCTCCGATAAGTTTCTGTTGTTGCGGGGCACAGGTGACAGAATGAAGGTAATGATACGTGAATATAAAATTCATAGAGTCCTAAGGTAGTGATTAAAATACATTTTCTAATAATAATAATGTCCTATCACGAAGTTAATGTTGGCTTTAGCCCAAAGCAGTTTGCGAAAAAGAGAGTGCAATACGAAGCGATTGCGGCGTCACACGGAGGCTTTCTCTGAAAAATTAACTGGTGTTGTCCCCGTGTTGTTGACGCAAACACTGATTACCCAGTTTATGGCAGCCAAGGCAAATGATACCTCAGTGACATTAAGTCAAGATCATAGGTAACACAAGTGCCAAAAAAACTCAGACAATAAAACCCCACCCAAAAAAGGGGAAATATTTCTATTCCTCGCATCTATTCCAGCATTGTTAGCGGCTTCACCTCCAGCATTTGCAAAAGAGGCTGCCTTAAGGGGCTGTTGAAACCGCATCCGGAATTTCTCTAAGAATACGCGATCGGTGGACAAATCCGCGTAATGTTTCCATAAAAAGGAAAAGGTCTCCGACTACCCAGAACGACTCGCACAATACCGTCAGGTAGAGGTCTTCAGCCACCCGGTACGACTCGTAAAATACCCTGAGGTAGAAGTCTTCGGCTAATCTGTTTGAACTGCAAAAAGTCTCACCATTAAGCGATTTTGATTTACTTGTATGGCAAAGTCAGTCAAGCATTTCCGAGATGTCTTTATATGTGATGTACTCTTAGCCAAATTCTCTCAGACAATAATCCCACAAACTGGTATCGCTAACCTGGATTTAACAACATTACGTACAAGTGAATCATTGGACCTCATAAACGGTGATACTGAAACAGATTTACTTTTTTTTACTCGAACGTCCGTACACCGCAACTTGAAGTTGCTTATTTAAATCCAGGCGGTTGACGACAACCGCTGTTTTATAAGATTCTACGGTTGCCTGGACGGACAACTACGTGGACGTCTTGTTGATGATGCATCGCGTGTAGTGCAGCATTCACCAACACTATGCGCTCCTGTTGATTTACCTTATCACTTTAATAGTATGCGAAATAAGGAAGGCTACTAAACCCGAAGCGGCGCTGACGTGGAGTTTTGTGCAGGTTTGCCACCAAAGTTGATTTGACAAAGTTTCCCAGCCCAGTTGATGAGATTAACCGAGGAGAGCTAATTATTTTCCAAGACCAAGCTGGAAAATTTGAAACATCCAACATGGATATTCAAGATGTTGTTGCAAAGCTGCAAGGCTCCGTCGCAAAAACCCTGCCCAAATCAACGAAATAGGGGGAATCAGTGACTCTAGTTTGTCGATTACGTTAATCAATGACTATGTTGACGATACTGATGCGACAAAACAAAACTATACGTGGATGAATAGATCACGGAGTTTCCTTCACCACCACGCGTAGTAAGCTCATGGGGCGTATTTGGTAGAATATTAACCAACGAAGAAGAAGAAACAAATATTGGTATAGTACATGGCCGAATTGTTTTCACTGCTGTCAGGGATGGCTTTGAAATACCTAAACATCACTTCTTAAAGGTGATCGAATATGGATCGTACTTGTTTATTATAAACGGATGTGAAGGAGATTGCGGTGGAATGACAATATTGATAAATGATCAGCGATATGATAGATCAACTGCGATACGTTACCCTAGAGGTAACAATGCTTTTGAAAGTTTGATACATACGGTATCATACCATTAGTCACCAGAGATTAAATTAAGTTAGGATGACTCAGTATCTTTTCGAACGGTTATTTAACAACGTTTGGTGTTTGTGTTTAGGATTAAATTTACCACTAGATGTACGAGATAATCTCTGAAGCGGGTGATGAGGTCTGGAGAGTTTGCCGGCCGGTTGCTGGACTGGTTGACCAATGCTGCCAATATCGATGATGATTTTATTCTACTTGTTGACGAATATTTGCTACAAAGTGATGTTAATAAACCATCGTATGCAGTGAAGTATAATCATGCTAAGGGCCACATGGAAATCAACAGCTGTGACCAACCTGATGTACCAATACCGTCACGAATCCAGACTGGCGTTATAGGATTAACGCGTGAGAATATCCGGTCGAAAACACTACTACAACAATGAAGTAGAGATCACCGACAAATTCATCCCGTCTTCACTCCTCTTTGATTATGTTGCAGCAACACTGTCCTAAACAACAACAGAAAAATCTCGAACGTTATTTAACATGGACACTGTTGGCCGTATAACAGTTTTTGGGCAATTAACATGGTTTTATATGAACAAAATACCAGGTCCCAAGAACGTACACTCGCTGAAATTTTAAATATCCCTCTGAAGATATATAGTCTGATTATGTGACAGCTGTGCCAGTGAAAGAAACACTAATAGGTACAACGGTGCGTACATTGGGGAAGGCTTACCATGGTTTAGTATGTACTTGCTTTAATCATATTCTCACGTGGGATTTAAGAGCAAGGTTATGGATGTATAGAACTTTGACCAATATTAGGAAGTCCTCTCCAAAATACCTATAATGATACTACTTCCAAGCTTAAGTTTTATAAACTAATAGTGTACTTATTTTTAAATTAAAGATTGACGTTAGGTATCTTTCCCATTTCGTGGGCTCGAAACAGTAAAATTCAATCTTTTGTGATTTTTCCCCAGAAAGGTTATATCATCGGAGCTGGTGGTAAAAATCTATACATGTTCTTATTCACTGATATTTATGGATTGTAACCTTATTAGTATCGGATTGAAGAGTGATGGACGGCATCAGTCCCGCTTCGTGGACTTTAAAGATGTAAAACTTAGTAATGGTATTGTAATGTTTATCTTGCTTTCAATATAATGTTTGGCCTGACCTAGAACATACACAGTCCAACGCATTTCTTATCGTGTAGTTATTGTTTGTTTGTTTGTTTTTGTTTTTGTTTTGGGGGTGGGGTGATCTTTTTGTTGGTTTTTGTGCACTACCTTGTTACCGTTGCGCAAAGTACCAGCATACAAGTCAATGTTACTGGGTACACTACCGTATTACCGTTGCGCAAAGTACCAGCATACAAGTCAATGTTACTGGGTACACTACCGTATTACCGTTGTGCAAAGCACCAGCATACAAGTCAATGTTACTGGGTACACCACCGTATTACCGTTGCACAAAGGACCAGCACACAAGTCAGTGTTACTGGGTGCACTACCGTATTACCGTTGCGCAAAGTACCAGCATACAAGTCAATGTTACTGGGTACACTACCGTATTACCGTTGCGCAAAGTACCAGGATACGAGTCAATGTTACTAGGTACACTACCGTATCACCGTTGTGCAAAGTACCAGCATACAAGTCAATGTTACTGGGTACACTACCGTATTACCGTTGTGCAAAGCACCAGCATACAAGTCAATGTTACTGGGTACACTACAGTATCACCGTTGTGCAAAGTACCAGCATACAAGTCAATGTTACTGGGTACACTACCATATTACCGATGTGCAAAGTACTAGCATACTTGCTGCTACTTCCTGACTCACTATCTTCATAGATGGCGCCACTAGTTAAGCGCATTGATTGTCAATAATATGAGCAACCATCATCCACACTTTTCTTTCTAGGCGGAACTTCAGAACCATTTAAGATATCTCACTGAAATTAGGACACATATATTTTACTGATGTAGATGTGCCTTTAGCTATGCACAAGTCTTCATTTCTCCCTTTATCTCTTCATCATCCATCCACCATTCACACTTTCATATCTGGAGCTAAACTCTTAATGCGTATCGACCGCTCCGGTGGCTTAAGTGGTTAGAGCGTCCGCCTCGGATGCGGGAGGTCGCGGGTTGGAACCCCGGACGAGTAATACCAAAGACTTATAAAAATGGTACTAGCAGCTGCCTCGCTTGGCGCTCAACATTATGATGTTAGTGTTAGGACTGGTCGGCCTGGTGCCGCACTACAGATATAGTAGCGATGTGACTAAAATTATTTTAAATCTACGTTAAAAATCCAAATCACACGCACAAGCAAACACAAACACACTCTCTCTCTCTCTCTCTCTCTCTCTCTCTCTCTCTCTCTCTCTCTCTCTCTCTCTCTCTCGCACACACACGCAAACACACACACACTTAATGCTTATCACTCCCCTGTATGATTTCTGAATACGATTTTACATTGTTCTGTTCGAAACAGACTTTTCAGCGGTGATGCGGATGAAGATGGTTCGTCTCAATTGATGCTTTTCCGCATTCAATATATGTTTCTCTTTCTTTTTACGCTAGGGTACTATAATAATTATTATAATAATTGATAGTTATTGGCAATAAGGTATGTTCATAAATGATCTTTAAATAAGTGTGGGACAAACGGGATCCTACCTGATTGACTATGCTTGAGAGGTAACGGACATAATTTAGTAACAATAAGAGTAACGATACCTTCCACGTTCACCTCTCTGGCAAACAATCGCTAGTTCGTACCGTGAAATGTTAAGATGAGGGAACCATGACTTGTGTGTGTGTATATGTAACTATACTTATATATATATATATATATATATATATATATATATAACAACAACTTAACCTTCCTCATATATATATATATGTATGTAAGGGCTGTGTACTCACTCCGGTACTCTTCAACCTCTTCTTCAAGCAGGTTCTGCTCTGTGCCATCCTTGACCTTGACCTTGGTATCTACATTAGATATCATCTGGATGGATCAAGTGTTTGACCTCCGTCGCCTAGCTGCAAACACCAAGACGCTAGAAAGACTCATCACTAAAGCACTCTTTGCAGATGACTGTGCCCTCATGGCCCATGAAGAGACTCATCTACAGGCAATTGTGGCCAGGTTCTCTGAAGCCTCCAATCTGTTTGGACTCACAATTAGCCTAGAAAAGACAGAAGTCCTCTTCCAGCCCGCCCCAAAGCACTGTCCCTCCACAACCCTGCATCACCATTGGCGATACGCAGCTGAAGACTGTGGACAGTTTCAAATGCCTAGGCAGCACAATATCCAGTGATGGCTCCCTGACAAAGAGATCACTGCAAGGATCCAAAAGCCAGCCAAGCACTCAGACGACTCCGAACCAAGGTCCTGCAGCACAAGGGCACACGTCTGTCAACGAAGATGAAGGTGTACAATGCATTTGTCCTCACGTCTCTCTTGTATGGTTGTGAAACGTGGACTGTTTACCGAAGGCAAATCAGTCAGTTGGAACAATTCCACCAGCGCTTCCTGATATCCATCATGCGGATCAAGTGGCAGGACCAAATCCCCAACCAGGACGTCCTCGATATAGCCAACACAACAAGCATCGAAGCCAAACTAATCCAGGCCCAGCTTCGTTGGACTGGCCATGTCGTACGCATGGATCAAAAACAGAATCCCAAAGCAGCTGTTCTTTGGCGAGCTAGCGCAGGGCAATCGAAACAAGGCCGCCCCTTCAAGAGGTACAAAGACAACCTCAAGATGCACATCAAATGGGCAGACCTTGAACTCCACCAGCTCGAGCTCGCTGCCTCAGACAGAAGTCACTGGTGAGCCCTGACCAGAAAAGCCAGTTCTACCTTCGAGGCTGACCACCGCCAGCGTCTTGCTGCAGCCCGTGAGAGACGTCACAGAGCTGCGTTCCAGCCACCGCCAACCACCGGTCTCCCATGCCCCACATGCAACCGCCTGTGTGCATCGGAATTTGGACTCCGGAGCCACATGCGCGTCTATCGTCGATGAGACCGCACAACACGTCTTTCTCGGACCCCGAGAGACTACCAAGATATATATATATATATATATATATATATATATATATATATATATATATATATATATATATATATATATATATATATATACCCACTTAAGTATATGTAGTATA
>JAECUM010028028.1:0-19944 GCA_016617855.1 Megalonaias nervosa | reverse complement strand
TATATATGTACAGTCTAGAATTTTAGTTGTTCAATTAAACAAATATCTCTCTTTTTTAATTATTAGGTTTCAAGACAATCAGAGTAGTGTTTGACACCTTGGGCACTTTTCTTATCTGCCAAATTATTTGCTGCGTGTGAAAACTTAGTATCACCTTTTCTCGTGAAATACAGCGATATCTGATAGAATTGATAATGTGGTTAAGGACTTTACTCAGTGGGGTATACACTTTGCCAATTCAGACCTATTTAAGTTAAATATATACATGCCATCCCCCATACCTTTGATACCGTACTCGTATTACTTCCTCGTCTAGTAATAGCGATTCTAGAACGACTTCAAAAAACTGCACACATCTAACGACCGATGGTAGGTATTTTGAGGATTAATTATTTACGACATCAGGAGCACATATAGAAAGACAGTAGCTTTTGTGTCCAGTTGTCAGGTTAAAGCTTTACTGAGGATAGAAATGACCTCAAAATGACAATATATTTTAAAGATATTCGGCGAATGGGCAGATGGTGTGGTTTATTGCTAAGGTGTGGATTATTGTGTTCTTGAAAGATGCATTGTACAAATTTTTTTTTTGTGACAGATTTAAGGCATGGTATTATTGTATGATGGTATGTGATGTTTTGGGTCGCTACACTGAAGCAGGATTTGATTAAATGATGCGAATTCTTACGATAATAATAATAACAACAACATCAATAATAATAATAATAATAATAATAATAATAATAATAATAATAATAATATTTACTGTTCGTTGTATCTGGAAAACAGAGTGGAAAAACATATATGTTTGCTTGATATGTCCATGTAACCATTCTACATGGGTTAAGTTCATGCTGATACTGTCAAACAGTTTAACAGTTACATCCTCATTCTGAAAAACAAAGTTGAGCCAGATATTATTAGTACTATCAGCGTGCAAAATTGCCGCCACCCCGCCGGTCCAGTGCCAGTTAATTTCACGCGGACTGGGAAGAATAATAAGTAGTCACTTAGTCTGACCAGTTGGAATTTTAGGTTTGTCGAGTAACTGTAATCTACAAGTTGTACAGTATATACTATTAAAAGAAACAACAGAAAACAAGTGACAAATAAATAACGAGAACAACCTTTGATGACCACTCACTAATCAGTGTGAGATGAGAAGATAAATAACTGGCTAGCAGTTTGCGTTTCAATAAATCCCTTCAACTTCAGTTAAAACTGTTTTATGTCTATGCGATGTCTGATGACATGACATGCTACTTCGGATGACAGGACATTTACACCCTCTTACCCGGTAAATTCTCCCACCCGTCACCCGTCAATTATTCCAAGTAAATTACTCTCTCCTCACCCACCCACCCCGGTCATTAACACTCGTGTCAATTATCCCCTCGACAACAACACCCATTATGACAAGAGGATGTTCAGGTATTATGTCTTTAATCTGCATACTCTGCGTATAACATATACAAAAGAACAGAACTTTGTTTGCACTGAACCGATTGGCCATCAGCAATTGTATGCATATACATTTGTTACAAACATTGAAGGTGACACGTTAAATATATAATGAAGAAACAAACCTATCGAATTTACAAACATTCAATAAGTACTAAAGATATATACTTACGTAAACATACCAACATTGCCATGCACACACATTCATTCATGTTTAAACGTGTACAGTATATATGTATATGCATGTACCAATACACATGCTTATATAGACCCACATACATATACGCACAAACATTCATATACACTGAGATAGTGTGATAGGCTCACACACGCACATAAACACCCTTATTATATTGTCATTTTTGTCTCCGATAACTTTATATTGTCAGAATGGTGCAATATTTTACGATACTGAACACCTTGATATTGCACGCACGCGCACGACACGTGTGCTAAAAAATAGTATAGTGTATAAAATTTGTAAACAAACCATGTACACTCATATATAGTAGACGCTTTAGGATTTGGTTCATAAGATTTGTTTGTGAATGAACTAAACAAGTTGTTTCATCCATTTGAAGTATATATGATAAAGTTAACAATGTGGACGAGTTCACAGAAACGACATTTTCAAACAAGTACATGAATGAGCGTGATATTTGCAAGGTCATCAACAAACGTGAGAGACGCAGTAATTGAAAATACCGTTCTTATCATTGAAACAGTTATTTAGTAGAAATATTCGTACCTTTTCGCAAGTAGAATGGTTCAGACTTTGACCGTGCTCTATAGGGCCTAGAAAAACATAGCATAGAAAAGCATATTGAGATCAACGGCTATCGCATATTTATCAGAGACGTACCATTTACAAGTCTATCAAAGTACTAGATTCGAGAAAAAAAAATGCAACTGAAGGTTTTGGTATTAAATTAAGAGCCTCAGGGCCAATAAGCCAAGACGACGAAAAAGTATTATTATTACTGCACTGAATTGACCCAATAATCCACTCCATCATAATCAAAAAAGCAGAATTGAGCTGGATCAATATAAAAACAAAATTCATCCTTTTCAGACCAACTGAAAAAGTCATTCATTCTCAATATAACTCTAAATTTCAGTTTTAGGTAGACCAAAACAACAATTATTTTTTCAACTAATGTCGAGCGTGCGACGAAGTTGAAAGGTCGCAGGGCGGTGCTATGTGCGTATTAATATTGTTATTGTGTATTGATGAATCTACGTTTGTGTATTTATTTTGGAATACGGCATAAATTCAATTACTTTGTTTCTTGTAGTGTACTTTTTATAATTAAGCCTTAGGTAGAATATGAAAATGAGTATAGAATAAAAATGTTACTGCATTTTTATGGAAAAGTATGAACTCCCAAAGGTCGTGCAGTATCAATCCGAAAAAGAAAAAACAATGTTCATATTTTCCCATACATATGCAGTAACCTATGAATACCGCTTTCATGAATACATGGTGTATGATACGACGTAAGAATACAACACGTTAATTTATGGCCTGTAAAATAATCCAGAATATGCCTGTTCAATCACATACGTGAACTTCAATAAAAGCTCCTTCGGGTAAAGTAATTAACTTGGGTGGGGTAATTGTTCTAGAACTTCTGATTTCCAAAGTGGACATGCAGAGGTAATTAGATGCCTCAAAGCCACCAGAGGCGGCAAACCAAACACAAACATAGAAAACACAACTATTCAAAACAGGAATACGACACAATAATACAAAAGCGATGTTTCCAATATAGTTGGGTTACAGAATTCGCGTGGAAAATAGAAACAGGATACGTCTTAAGGCCATGACAATGATGCTAATTGTTCAGCTACAACCTGATGTGGATGCATTTGATCCAGTTCCAGCAATCCACTGGAATTCATCTTTCTGCGTACCTAATCTCTTGGGCAGCTGCACTTAGGATACAAGAGCCTCATTTTTGGAGCAGTTGCGGGCGGGCCGGTACGATGCCGCCCAATCTTATTGCGGACTGGGGTAAGAAATGTGTAGCAGGTCCTTCTGGTCAGCTGGATTTTCAGGCATATCGAGTAAATTTAATCTGGATACTTTTATACTGTTAAAAGAAACATTAAAAACCAAGTGAAAAATAAATAATTGTTAATTGTTTCTTATGACCACTAGTGAATCTGCGTGATATCAAAATATAAATAACTGGGGCTATATGCTTGTAACTCAAAATAAAGACTCTTCTGCATCTTTGCGATGTTTGTTGCCACACATGCTACTTCCGATTCCCAACGCCAACATGTGGAATTTTTGAATGCCTGGAAGCTACCGGAGGCTAAAAACCAAACACAGCAGGGGAAAAATTATTCTAAAGGAATACGACACAATCAAATTTAGATGATAGTTGAATTAAAGACTTCAGTTGGAATATGAAAACAGGATTCATACCAAGACCAAGACAAGTATCGAGAATAATATCCAAGACTGTAGCTCAATGAATGTTCACGAAATCCTCTCGTAATGTAACTAAAGCTTCCGAATTTGTTTCGCGCACGAATGATTTGCAACACTATTAATTCTATATGTCTTGAAAATGTATGTTCTGAGTATCATGGACTCGTCGGTTTTTATACACTTAATCACTTACTTTCACCTTTTCAGAAATATACTTCTTCGATAGTGATATCTCTCATTATTTCAGAAACATTAGTTAGTTCTGAAAAATATACATAACAAAATGACAATAATATAACCACACACACTCTTCATAGCATGCTTTCAACCAGACAACTCCTTGTAGTCACTGTCGTGTATTAAGTCACCCATTTTGACGCACCTCAAAAAAGTCGTATTTCTTCCCGCTGCACCATTCTACATATGTTCAGGTGAAAATAATATATTACAGAGCAACATCAATAGCACATAGAAAAATAAAGCTTATAGGGAAAAATACATAAAGAAATACAACTTTCATTCCTAATGCTTTTCTTTTATCTATCATAATCTTCATTTTTGGAACAAATTTTGAAGCAAAAGCTAAGCGAATCACATTTGGAAAAATCATGTTTATCATATGATAAAATTGTTTATTTATGATAAAAAAATTTAGTACATTTACTCTATGAATGTTTCTTGTAATTAATTGGCACTGTGAATATAAAGAACCTCAGTCATAACTTATATCTATAAAAATACAATTAATCCGAGACAGAAGACTTAATGTCACAAGAGAAGGTTTTATTTTCATTTGTTATAATTTTCACCATTATCAGATCAATTTTGTTTTAAAAATGAATTGGTCAAAATAAGTTAAATATCTTTTCTTAAAGCCTGATCAAAATTTTACTATTAAAGTAAAAATGCCTATTTATCAGATAGAAAATTATACTTCCTTTTTTTAATAAGCAGAATATAGAGGATACTGATTTAATTATCAAATGTACCATACAATTATGTTTAATGCAAATTTCCCCAAATTATAATAACAGAGAAGTACCTCAGAATGCAGGTAACGACATATACACATCAATGCTTATCATTTAAACGTTATTACTGTTATGTACATCTATACCGTGTGTTTAACTTTTGTCGATGATGTAGATAGTAATGGTCATTTCTAATCAACATTAATCAGAGCTAACTTTTGTCCATGATTGTAAATTATACTCTAGGATAATGAGCATTTGTAAACAACATGTTTATTTAGATTTGAGTTCAGGACATTGGTTTTTCCCTTGGACAAATCATGGTCTAAGTAATCTTTGTCAGGCAGTTTTCTAAACTTTAAGTAAACAGACCTGGCCTTGTTCACCAATTTGATGGAAATTTCTATTGAAAATAACCTAAGTCCAGGGAATTTTGTTGTCTCATATGTCACGTGACAGTCTGTACTTAAGTTTGAAGTAAACGAAATTATTTCATTCCTACTTTGAAGGTCACTGGCCATACTCCCATATTTTTCTTTTTACATCAGATTTGCATTACATGATTAAAAGTAGTTATACTCGCACAAAAAGAACAAAAAAAATTATCAAGTGTAAAGAAGAAATAATTTAATTACTCGAAATAGAAGTATACAACGCTGTTACTTCCCCCTAGCTACGATTTCCCACGTATAGTGGGCGCCATCCGGAAATGACGTACATTTATCCACACAAGACGAAGTACATGCTTCTTGTTGTCGAAAAATGAAACACTATAAACTATGGATAGGGAAGCCAAGTTTGGTTCCGACTTCATAAGAAAAACTCGGCACGCTTAAAAGATATCAAAGTCAGTTTCCGGGGTTGGTTTGCTTTGTAATAAAATAACCTTTGTATTTGATATCCTGTCGGTAAGTTTAAGCAAAGAGTTTATTGCTCGCTGCCAGTTGTGTTTATTCATCACTGGGGCTTCTATTAGTTTGTCATATGTAATCATAATTGATGTTTGCAGGGCCAATAGTATACACAACAATAACTTGCTTTAATAATACTTTTGTAACCCATGCTAGCGAAAAGTTTATCATTTGCACTCACAGTGAATGTATTTTAAAATAATGATTTTTATGTGCGAGATACCATCATATAGCTAACCTGGATACAATACAATCTTGGTCAGTTTGCACCTTGTAACTTATTATGCGTGAATGGCAGGTGCCTTCAAGCAATAGGATGATATTTTCGTCTCTTTTGCGATTTTGTTCTTTGACACAAGTGATACGCGCTACAGTAAGGATGCATATGCAAGCCGGCATCCGTTGCATATACGGAATTTGTGGATATATTTTTTTCTTTAATAAATTTCGCATGATGAAAAAAGAAGGAATAAATTATAACAATGCAAGGTTAGTTGCTTTCATTTTATTTTCAAATAAAAATGTATGTTTATCAATTTTTTGTACCGTGCAAAAGGAGGGGGGGGGCACAAATTCAACACAAACTTATTTCCTTTCTTATTAGTATGGATTAATGGAGAAAATATGATTGACGATATTGACTAGTAATGACAAGCTTTTAATTTATGCGCGCACACACTAAGATGACTTGAAAAATAAAAACAAACAATAAAATTAACTGGTAAGAGCTTCATATTGCAGCAACTAAACGCTGACAAAATGCTAAATATTATTCTCTCTCTCTCTCTCTCTCTCTCTCTCTCTCTCTCTCTCTCTCTCTCTCTCTCTCTCTCTCTCTCTCATGTGTAATCGAGTGTGTATTATGTGCAGCGGTGTTACAACCTGAAGCCTAAAATTAAATATATTTGTTACAATAGCTCATGTACACTACCCTTAGAAACATTTGTACGTATTCTGTAGAATAGTATATGTTAAGCATTATTGTTTTATAAATCAATATTGATAATTTGACCGGAAGACTTAAACTGAGAATGTCGTTGTGCAGATGCATATATTTTTAACACAAAAAAAAATGTAGATACATATTTTAATTAGAACGAGCAAGATATATCACTTTGTGTTTTCTCTCATATATATGTACGTTACGAAGTATGATTATTTTTATTGAAAGAATATCAAGATAGCTTGTTTAAATTTAGTTTTTTTTCCTACAACCTATTCCTCAAACCTATCTTACATAGTATCTACTTGTTGTTTGAATAAAAATAACTTGTTCAAACTATTGTTAAGTTGGGCCGAATTGTCTTTGGGCCAAATTGACTATAATCAGGCATAAACGATACAACTTTCCCATCCCTCACCCGATTCGATCCCACAGCTTGAATCCACTTTTTTCTGGTAAACAGGGTCTTTCGGAAAAAGAACCCTTTTTCCCATCATCACTCTTTTGGTTACATCCATATGCAACACAGTGCACCATATCTGCTGTACAAAAGCACGATCGTAAGATATATCACACAGACATTTACGTGGGGAAATTATACACTTGAATGGCTAGGTTGAATAGGGATAAATGTACGTCATATCCGTTTTGGCAAGGCGAAACTACCGACTGTTTGCGGAGATTGCCGAATAATTTTTTTTTTCATTAAAAAAGCAGATTTTTAAGACTAATGAAACATTTTTTATGATGTGCATACATAACAAATGCGTTTTGTTAATGACTATAATATCACACGTCTGTACAATATAGGTGGACAGTGACCTTTAAGTTCCATTTCTAAGATTTTTTTTTTTTTTTTTTGTATATAATTTGAGAGGAATTATTTATTTAAAAATTATTCATTGGAATTACAAAGTGCTCATTGACATTTTGAACTAAATCAATATTTTGGGATGATTGTGAATTCATTCAAGGACATTCTGGATTATATCATTGTGATACAAGAAGACTGTTGACATATCAGCTTATACAAGAGTATTGGCGCATCAGTTCGTCAATACTGGAATTCATTCTGAATACAATACATGTGGACTCGTGATACAACTTTTAGGATTATTTGGGATTTAATTCACAATGCTGTAAGTTCCTTTAAATTTTAACTTTGTATTCTACAGAAAAATCATTTCTTTTATTTTATTAAACTTGATGGTTTTGCTTTTTCTCTTACTTAGTTTAAGACTATAGATTTGTAACAGTTACTGATGCAGTTATCAGGTGTGAGTCGTATGGCTATCACGTATAGAGTAGCGGACAGGATGCTTATTATGGCGGGAAGTTGATTTGCCCCGTCAGAATAGCTGATAAAGATTCTTATGAGGGCTTTCTGATTGGGGAAAAAAAAAACAGAATGAGTTAAATGCATGTTGTTGTTTTTTTCATGGTATATATGATTGCTTCATTTCACAACTAATAATAGGATTTTCGACCTATGTATCTTCTGCATGACTCAGTGTTGACTAGAGTCAAAATATATTGTGGTTGTGAGGTCATTGAGAGACACGTTCTCTCGAGAACTGTGAGTTTTTGACTGCGTCAAAATGATTAGAGTCAAAATAGCCATGTGCTGCTCCTGGAGTTTGGAAGATTTCATTAATGACATAGGACAAAGCAGTTATGGGAGCTGTCGCTTGCCACAGATAAAGAAACAAGGTACAGCTAGCTGTATTCTGAATTACAGCACAAGCATACAATAAGTAAAAATGTAACTGATGTGAAGAAAACTAGATGATGCAGACGATGTTTTACTTAGGTAAATATGTCTTCACTTCAAGACGCTGAGGTGAAAATTGTGTGAATATGAATTCATAAGTTATGTTTGTACTTTTGAGGATATATTGCATTAAATCATGTCAATACGTGTTTTCGTGCGTCCATTAGTTCGCCAGCCTTTAGGTTAATTTTGTCAACTTTAATCCCACTCCAGTTTTGAAAAGTTTATCATATTCTGTATATTTTACGAGAATGAGTAGATGCCAACAAAAAGTTTCGAATCCGTATTATTCCTCTCCCCTCCTCCCCCCAGCTCTCCTGGGTTAAGGGATAGAGAGTCAGAAAAATAAAGCAAATGCAAAAGTTGAAACTGAAAGAGCAAAAACAAAAGTACGGATACTGGCGTTACTTTCTATTTTTGCGACTCAGTTACTCATATTTTACGTGCATACAATGACTACATCACAAACTGAGCAATGTGTTCAGTTTTCAATTCTATGTACAAATTTACTTAAAGATTCTTCAATTAAGTAATTTATAATAAAGGATGCTCCAAATATTCAAATGCAAAATATGCACTTCCATTACTTAAAAGGTAATTTTAATTATACTTAAAAGACAGATCAAAGTATCGAAGCTAATTGGTCTGTAGAGAAAAAATATATCATTGTTATAAAATTGTAGATAAACAATCAAAACCATAATCAAAGAAGTCACCTGGTAGGATAAATATTTTTAGAGATTGCTGTTAAATTCTGTTTTATTTTGGACATGTGTACATACGCAAACTTGCTTTAGGCAACCAACCACCCCAGGAAGGAGTGAAATATACCATCCTAAATTAGGCCTTAAATAATGCAGATTATTTCGATTATTTTTATCATAAGCGATCTTGCAAAAATGACTACTTTAGGCAAGTTTTTTATTTATTAGAGGTGGCCTTATAGGCAGGTTAGTCTCCATATATATTGTTTCGGTGAAATATTTAATATTTCAATTTATTGCTCTTTACTTTTCCTTCATTTTCATGGGTGGCAAGGATACAGTCATATGTTGTTTCCATTAATGTACAAACAAAATAGATTAAATATATGAACAGCCATGAAACCGTACTGGAATTACACATCTAGTCCCAGGTGAAACTAATTTTGAGATTTCATATAACCCAATTGAACTCACTTTGTATGATATTATTTATAACTGTAAATCATGAAACAAAAACTTTGAGCATTGTACAGCATTACGTAGGACGGTACATCGTGAAACTAAACTTTCATCCTTGTTTAACATTATTTTGGGCTGTATACCGTGAAACTAAACTTTCAACATTGTATGATATTATTTAGCCCTGTATATCATGAAGTGAAACTAAACTTTCAACCTTGTATGATATTATTTAGCCCTGTATATCGTGAAGTGAAACTAAAATTTCAACTTTGTATGATATTAGTTAGCACTGTATATCAGGAAACTAAACTTTTATTCTTGTATGACATTATTTAGGACGGAGTATTGTGAAACTAAACTTTCAATTTTGTAGGACATTATTATTCAACATTTTCTTCCAAAGTAGAATGGTTTAAGCCTGATGAAAGTAATTATAAATCCATGCATTGCTTGTCTTGTGCGTTGTATCTGAGTATTTATAAATAGTAAATAGACCGTTTTGGGGAGCAATTATATTTTATCTTAAAGATTATTATTAATGGCTATTATTGTTAATGGCTATTTATTTGTTTGCATTTACTTTTCAAATAATTAGTTGAAAGGATTACAAAAATGGCTAACAGCTCTTCTACGTTTGTACCCCAAAAACAAGGCCAAGGTTAATGTTTTCATGCTGTTTTTTGTTTTCTCCCTATTTTCAGGAATGAAGAGTTTCTGCCATTGCATCGTGATCGCAGTATCATTTAGTTTAATATATTTCAGCTGTGGTAAGTATAATTTATTTTCTTCTTCTTTTCGTTGAACGTTATTACTTTACATACTGAATGAAAATTACAAAGTTGATGGTTCGATCCACACTAATATCTCAGACATACAGAGAGATAGGTAACACATAATGGGGCTCTTCCTAACTAATATAAGTTGCTTTTTCTATTAATATTTCAAGATCATGTGGAAAAGAACAAGGAATAAAAAAACAATTATTATACAACACAAATGTACACCATCACATGACATGCGAATTTTGGCATTTTCAGATCTTTCAAACAGATGTACCATAAGATTTACAAAGGTTTCGCACATATCTCTATATCTGTGGAAACAATGGATAGCAGCACTATCTTAAAAATAGTGTAATGATGCGAAGAAGCGAATATTATATTTTATCTGAAGAACACGCGGGATTCATGGTCGGATATTATTAAAGAGATAATATATCTACCATAAGTAATTTGTTAATTAAAAGCATCGAAATAAGCCAAGAGGTAGATAGCATGCGATATGTACGTACAATAAAGAATAATTTTCCTAAATTGATTGAAGTTTGCTTCACCAGGTATTGACATATATATATATATATACATATATATATATATATATATATATATATATATATATATATATATATATATATATATATATATATATATATATATATATATATATATATATATATATATATAAATTAGTACTATGGCCATTTATACAAATTTTCAGCCCTTGTGAAAACGCCAAACAAGTGTTTTGCCGCCTATTCTTTTCTCATTGTAATTGAATGATTTGAATTCAAGTATTTATCATAACTGAATAATAGAATTAAGCATGAGTAGGAGAACTATAAGCGCTATACATGTAATATGCCAACTTTTCAGTCCTGTTACTGACACGCCCATCCACTAACGTTCATTGTTAAATTGACCTTACAACTACTGCAACACATGCATAAAAAAACGATAAACTAAATCGAACTAGAATTATTATGTTTCAAAATGTTGGCGTTTGGAAGAATACAAAATAAAAGGGGTAAAATAATAACTCGTGCATTGTCTATCTCGAAGACCAGATGAATGATAATAAATGCTTACCTTGGCAATGAAACCCAGTTGATGATAACGCTTGTTACTAAAAGTCAGTTCCAAATCATTTTATTTGTTATAGCTTTATTCTTGGAGTCGCTATTTTCTTTCCTCAGTTCAAGGTAGATGTAGAGGAGGTGACAATAAAACACTGACCAACTGGACGGGGTTTATTGAAAGCCCAAATTTCAAGGAGGGACGGTATCCTTCAAACCAGGACTGCACGTGGCATGTACAGCTGCCTCTAGGTTACGGGTTACAGCTCACATTCCTCAACTTCACGTTGGGGGATGGCATGACCGTCCATAGCAGCATAAATGACATAACCGTTGATAATACAAGCTGTATTGATTATGTCAGTGTAAGTATAGATAGCTATTTATTTGTCCCTCACTTTATATATATATATCTATATGTGTGTGTGTGTGTGTGTGTGTGTGTGTGTGTGTGTGTGTGTGTGCAGGTATTATTTTAGAAACATGTTCATACATATATGTTGATATGAAGAACGCGATAGTCCCTTAGATGAATTATAATAAGGTACAAAGTTACGTGAAATATTGCAGTTTCATATCTAGACTATCCCCTAACGATATTCTAGCTTACGGTTACACTTTCTTTGATACAGTTTTGAGTTAAGTGTGGAGAAGTTTCCTGGGGCTATTACACAACTTCATGACTTGAACTTGTGAAAATATAAAAAGAGAAAAAGTCAAAATTATACGACTTTTCTTCAGGTTGGAGATTGTTAGATTTTCTAGACTGGGCACCTTGATTGAATCATTGTAATGCCAAAGATAGGACGAAGGTCGATAATTTATGACAATTCTTCTAACATACATTTGACAGAAGAATTCCATGCTTATCCGAAGATTGCACCATCTTTCCGATCAAATAATCCATTTTGATCAAACGTCCATTTCTAGCAAACTATTCAAATGCTCCTGTCCAGTGGAATATTGCTAATTAGCTGGTGCCCGGCCTAATTTTGCAATCTAGCATCATAGGTCTGTAACTTGTAAATCTGTCTTCTGAGTGGTTGTCAGTTACGTCATTTGCACAACGGTCACGTCATTCCCAGTAACGGCTAGTTTGGAACTTCTCCTGAACAGGTGGGCCCCAGGTGACCGAGTGGTCTAAGGCTCGCCTTTTCAGATCACATCTCACCTCTGTGTACATTGGTTCGAGTCTCGGCTCGGCCAACATAAGTATGCGAGTAAACTTGCCAGTAGTTATTCGTGGGTCGTTGAGTCATCCGAGGGTCTTCCTCTACCAATATACTGGCAGCCATGTATAACCTATCTTGTGCTGAAAAATGGCATTAAACACACAGAACCAACCATCCTCTAAAATGTAGTGACTGGTTGTTAGCTTCCCATTGAGCGCGGTGCATTATGGAAAACAAATGTACGGAGATTCGGTGTTCTCACTAAAGAATGAGGATGATGGTTATCTGTGGTCTCAAGACAGTTCTTAGCGAAGACTGTTCATTGGCCAAAAGAATTAGAAGGTTATTATGCCATGATCCCAATTAAATTTGGTCCAGTCAACTATTGTCTCCACATTATGTGTTTTATAAAAGTATTACAAAAGGGTGTACATTCTTTTCCCAGTGTGTTACCTCCCATGGGTACTACACTTGTTCTGAAAACATGTTTTGCATGTATATACTTATTATCGTTTTACGGCATATCAGCTCAATAAGGTGCGAATTAGTAGAAAATTTCGAAAAACATCGTGTCAAGCTGGAACGAATCGGAGAAGACGCGTAAAATACAAGTACTTCTTTCGAAAGTAACTTAGCAACATTTATACATTTCTCCTGAAAAGTAATTACGTTCTTAATAGAAATATCTGCTGGCGTCTTGGCTGTGGCGTGAATATGATAAAGCTTCACAGTCTTGGGACGTAACATTTTTTTTTATTCTGATCCATTTTTAGTTTCAAGCTCACATCGTGTACTTGTCGTCTATGCAGGACCATAAAGTTCTTTCGTGCTAAATAAAGTTGACTAGTGCTCTAGGACCAGTACCCTAATGAATTATTTTGCTGTTGACACGAGTAATTTATTTTAAGGGTGAATACCTTATCCTCGTCGTGTAAACCTTCATTCCATTTAAGTTACAGATTATTCTGTCTCCATTCCATACTTGATGGTAAGTGTTGCATTATTCTGGAATATCATCATGACCAAGACACCAGGAACATCGTATTGTACCTTATATTGACAGCTGCACAGATTAACTACAACATTTTTTTTTTTAAACTACATCAAGGCCGATTAGGGTTTAATTCCAATGCATATCGAATACAGGTGTTTTCACTTAGAGTGCCACTTAGCTGATGTGAGTAGAAATACGACCTCTCGTGCATCTGGTGGTTAGGGATGGACTTTGTGTATAAAAGGGGGTGTCAGGAAAGTTTTGAAAGCCCTTCACCCCTACCACGTGTCAAGAGTAGATAAAAATACCTTTTAGGAGTACAGACTGAAAATAATATTTAGTTTTTGTTGTTGGTGTTATTATTATTATTATTATTATTATTATTATTATTATTTGCTAATTTCATTGCCAGGATACAGTCGTATCAGCTTAATCAACAAGACACATCGACTTATTACTATATCAGTAAACATTGACGTGACCCAACTTTTACACTGCGTAGACCCATATTTGCCGTCGTATAATCTGTTAGCTGATCAGTGTTTTTGCTGTGCTGTTAACAAAAACCATTCTTTTTCAAAGGCAAACTGGGGCTTCGCTATCATGACCCAAATTGCGCACGTGAGGGTACGTATATTTTACGTATGCCCTAGAACATGGATGTTGGTACGAATGTCCTTCGACAAAGTAAAAAGGTGTATTATGATGGCTTGTAGATGTGCAAAATATGTCTGTTGAAGCCGATCCAAAGTAATAATTTAGGTTAGAAAGTGCATAAGAGGCTGTTTTCTATAGAGTTTGGATTCTCCATTCCAACTCCGACCAACCCCCTTTGAATCGAAACTTAAATATGTTTCTGAACTCTAGTAAAAAAGTAAATAAAACTTATAAAGTCATGGACATATTGTTTATTGCGTGGTTTTAATTCACATTCAGCCTGGTAACCATAAACACATACGTACGTACCTACGTACATGCATGGATGCATACATATATACATACATACATACATACATACCTGGATGCCTTACACATTTGTTTATTCACTTTGCTGTAGACCATCAGTACAGACATATAGGTTTCTTTAGTATTTTCATGATATGGAATAAAAACTCCTGCATGTTTCGTTCAACAGTAAATATTGTATATATGTTTGTCTTTTTTGCTTTCTTTTTGAAGATTCGAGATGGGAGTATATCATCCCGGAAATACTGCGGAGATCTCATACCGCCTGTATTTAAGTCGAACAATAGCGACGTCTATGTTGACTTTCACTCTGACGAAGACGTGGATCCTTCTGTCTTTAGAGGATTTAGGATTGCCTATACTTGTATGCACGCCTTTCTTTCCTCATACATTTTATACATTTCAGGTAAAAAGACAAATTTAAAAAAAAATAAATTACAGGCATATAATCCATGGAGAGAAATTTATTCCACACATATCGATGCTCGAAGCTAATACTTTTTATAAATTGAATATTTGTAATATATGTGGAAATTAATGTTCATTGCTTATCACAAACATTTGCATTGTTATTGAACCGCCAGTGCTAAGTTTTCAGCGGCGACCGTTCATCAAAATCCAGTTACAGGCTGACTGGTTTCGCATCCACTACTGCAGGTTGACTTATTGCTCATCCATAGTTATAGTTTTGCAGGTTACTCTTCTACAGTTACTGATTGACTGGTTACGACACCGTATCTGCATATGGACTGATTACACAGCCATAGATTGGTTCGTTACGCTGGCTACCGTTAGAGCTTTTCTTTCCATAGATATGATTTTGGTCAACACTCCTTCTCCTAAATTTATCATTTAGCTACCCCATCACTTACGTTAAGGTTTGGTCCCTAAATCATCCACCTTGAGAAATTCTAAGTAACATCAGTGTCACGATCGATAACCCAATTTTGTTACTGTGGTGCGTTTGAAATTCTTTCAAGAACATACAGGAGACAAAAGTCATGAAATCTTGTCTTGTATTGTATCAATGAAAGGAATATGTAAATTCTTATGAAATTTTCCTATCTCTTTGTAAATACATTACCAATATAATAAAAATGATAAATATATTACTGCACATGGAAATAAATATGGTTAAAATAAGTTGCGAGCCGAAATACAGTTTGTATTAGAGTGTGAAATACTTACCTGATGATTTAAAGAGGAAGTGGTGCACCTGCTAACCGATCCATAAGGCGTTTGACGTGAAGCACGTTTGGGTCTCACGAAAAGTAAACATAGCATGACTGTGAACAGTACGCAGAGACTATGACATTTTCCGCTATCTTGAACATGGAACAGTGGGAATCTTGATACCAGCAATCAGAAAATTGCTTCAGGATTTATTTGGCAACTCTTGATTATGGATTATAGTGTTTGTTCTGTTGGATATTGTAGGCGGGACCGAAGCACAACGGGGCAAGCTTGTAAGTATAATATCCGCTCTGTAGTACACCGTATCCAAAATTACATATACTTTAATTTATTTATTATTTGCCTCCTACACCAGCCCCATTTAAAAAGTCATGCTTTTAGGTGCTATTTCAGAATTTGAAAGGAAATTAGTTGATAAAAAAATGTTGGTGAAGCGAAGAATATCGTACAAATCTTTGAATACAATCCGTATGAATACACAAAATAATATTTTAACGCTAATACAGTTTTCTTCATCCAAGTGAAGTAGTTGTATTTTCATCAAAATTATATAGAAATTAAAGTGATTGATAACAACGCCATAGATGTCTGAAGCAGTAATTGGGATCTTTAATCTGGGTATAAGTTTCATTGCATGTTGTCTTGATAGTTCTGAGTTCGTCCACCAAGACTGCACTCTCCTTAAATTTAGGCGTGCAGACATTTTTCGAGCTGGAGGAACACATTATATAACTGATTCCTCTTTGTTCGATTTTATCCAGTTTTGAATCATAGTGGATGATTGAGACGGCATTTTAATGGCAAACTTCTTGCTGAGCGTTATGGGTAAGAAACCAAGTTTCGTTTTCTCCACAGAGCAGTTTGTTTTGTTACCACCCATTCCTGTGTTCTCTGTAGCACCTTCAATCAGGTAATCAGTTGACCAAGCTGTTTTTCATCATTCATTGGCTTTGAATAATACCAGTCATATATTTACAAATTATATCTCTTTTCATAAACTGGAGTTGGAAAGTCGGGAGAATCGTATTTTATTATTTTCATAGGGCGATGTTCACATGATTCTAACGAAATGAGAATTTGGTTTCTGTGATCCGGTATTGAACATAATCAGGAGTTTCTAGCTTGTATAGGATAGCAAACATTTCAGCAGTCAGTTTTGTTTAGTAAACTGATCGGAGATAATGTTTTCTATTGATATCGGTTATATTTTAATTTCCTTGTGACATTGTTCTTATTTATTGCCATGCTCCGCATGTATTTTTGTATTTTTCTTTTTAGTCATTCAATGAACGCATTTATATCAATTTCTCCCTCAGGAACATACATGTTTGAGGTCGAACTTGTCACTTTATTGATAAGTCTGACCTTGATGACAGAGCTGTTTACGTGGCAAAGATGAGGCTCATCGTTTTGAGGTTTTGATTTGTTTTTCTTGGGTGGAGGTGATGTTTGGTGTGTGGTTTCTTCTTTCTTATTTAAATGTGTCAAGAGGTCTAATAGAAAGCCGTATCAAGGGCTTTAGATGTTAAATTTGATATCTAGTCCATCAATTCATCTTCATTGTCAACGACCCTCCATTTTCAACAGCATGCAGTAAGTGCTTGTCCAATAAGTGGAAAATTTTCTGGCTCATCCCAAGCAATGCATATGCTTAGGAGGTCACGACCTGCATATATACTAATTAACACAGATACGTCTAGAGATGCCCAAGGACATATCAATTTTGAATCGTCTTTTTTATTTATAGGTAAAGTCTGGGAAATGTCATCTTCAGAAAATGTTCGATAGGCTGCCACACAAAGCATTGGATCAATTTTATGAATTATTTTCAGAACTCTGATCTTTTTCAAGTTTAGTGTTTCTTCCTCTTTCAATCGATAAATCTTGTTTAGAACATTGAAAAGATGAAAGTGTTTTATGAAACGAAAGGCAGATCTAATGTTAAATATTTCTCAGTTTCCATTAACGACTTTTACTGTCTATAATATGCATTTTTTGTTGAATAGCCAATCTTATAAGAACTGATATGTAATTAAATCAAATAGCCGTTGTCTGAACATGGCTAGGAAAGTTTTTATGTCATCTATTTCTTGCGCTAGGCATGCATAGACAAAACCAAGAATAAACAAACGTCGTTAACATTACTTGCACGTGTGCTTGTACCGGCATCATTTAGTTTCTGGAAAGGACATCTACTTGTCGGTATATGGATATGTTTAGTCCAGTTGGTCGGATAGTGTATCGTCCACATTCACAAAGACTGACATAATTATTCATTGTATTTGGTGCGTTTAGATACATTTTAAAAAATCTTTACTGAATTGCATAAATTCATAATACCATATCATCAAATATTTTAAATATGTACTTTACATGTAATCTTCCAAATATGTGTTGATACCAAAATTCTATATACTGATTTCAAGATTTGGGATGCCAAGCTATCGTTTTCAAGTTCAGCTCGATCTCAATATGAAAAGCAAAATTCACTTGGTCTGCGCCTATAATACCACCGCTCATAACTTCTCAGAAGACCACCATGTCAAAAGATATTTTTCGGTTAGATTAATGTTTATTCCTGCTTCAAGACAAAATTCATCCAAGGCATAAATTTGTTGTTATAATAATGTTACTGTTTCAGCACAATTAGCCACATCATCTGCATAAAACAAGACAAAGATCTCTGGTATATTCTCTGTGATGAAAATATCACCATCACACTTAGTTCATAATTTTGAACAAAATCATCAATACAAAGAGAAAAAGGAATTGAGTTTAGAACAGATCTTTGTATTGTTCCCACATTGCAATTAAAATAACTGTAAGTCCATTTTGGTGTTTACACAGCTTTTCAAACAGGAATACATATTCTTTAAAACTTGTCAAATAATTCGATCAATATCTTTCTGTACAAGAGAAAAACATTGTTTATTATGTTGGGCACCTAACCTTCGAAAAATCAACAAATAAATAATTAAACCTACACCAGATTTAATATATACTTCTCGAAAATTGCATGCAAAATACTATGTCATCAAAAGTAATGTTGTGTTTTCTAAAGCCATCATGAGACTCGCCTGTTAAAAATTGCTTTCTGTCCATCTATTCAACTGTTTGTTCAAAATAGATGTGAATAGTTTCCACAGTGCATTTATTAGAGAAATTACCTGTACTTGCTCGAGTCGATCATACTACCATTCTTAAATATCTAATGTATCATACTTTATCACCACTCTTTTGGAAATTGGAACCGTTTAAAATATCATGTTAAAGAGCACATTAATAAATGAAATAATGGATGGAAACTCGACTGGTAACAAATGGCCTAAATATTGTCGGGATCCCTAGTTTTATTTTTCAAAGGGCGAATGCTATCAATTGTTTCGTGTGTTTTAATTGGTTTATTCAGTTTAAAATTGCCATTCTCATTTCTTGCAGTGTCTTCATCTTAATCTAAATCAGTTTACGTCGGCAGTGAAATCGAGCAAAACGATGTTACATTTGTAACTATTAGTATCTATAAGTTCACATGTACATAAATCAAGACCTGGAATTAGCAATCGAAACATCTCTCGACAATTTCGGTCAAATCGAGAAATAACAGCAGATGTAGTTGCAGGATTATATACAAATTTGATGGGTTTAGTGATTCGCCTCCAGGCGAGTGCATCACATGTTACAACAGAAAAAGCCGACTGCGTTCTGATTGTGACTTTGTCTCCATCAGTTGTCTCATAGTGTCATGTGAACGGAAGTAGTTCCGAATATAATTAAATCCGAAGTTTCCTTCTCGGCAAAAATGAGAAGGCATAGATTGCGAGAATCAGGCCAGGACTGATAAAGTTTAAAATACCGCGATGATCAGACCATAGCCTTAATGCAATTTCCTGTTCAGTGAGCGATGCTTGTGAAGATATGTTCTACTTTGATAATATGAAAATTGTGGTTTGATCTAATCTTTAATTGGACAATAACTTAATGATATATCAAATGATTTATTTCTATGTGATGTTTTGGAAGGTATAACGAGTCAGGGACATTCTCAAACTTGTATGACTCAGTCAAGTCCCAAACAACTTACACGTGGCTTACTTAAGCTATAT
>JAECUM010028027.1:0-16949 GCA_016617855.1 Megalonaias nervosa | reverse complement strand
AGATGTAAAGAAATGTTTTATGACAGAAAACGTAAGTATAGTCATGTAGGCCATATATATATATATGTGTGTGTGTGTGTGTGTGTGTGTGTGTGTGTGTTCTTGGTATCTATCCAACAAAACGTATTTCTTAAAGTCTAATCTGAAATGCATAAATGATACTATTAACTATATGGTTTCAAGTTTTGGACAGTTTCGATAATGATCGAGATACATGCTTGCCCAAGTTTTCTTCCACTCTGGAAGTCATATTTTCTGATCCAACTTTGATCAAATTTAAATGAATGAGAACTATTTTTTGATGTGAAATTGATAACAAAATTGGTAAATAGGTTCATATCATTAAGAGCTTAGAAGCGTCTCATTACATGTGAGACCTACACAGATTAATCATACTTTATTTTCAGAATTGTTTTTGTTAGGTTATAGTAAAATATGTAAAATCAATATGGACTGGTGTGTTTTTCATGGCACGGCAACTCAAGTTGGTTACTGACTGCTGAGGGAATTGGAGTAGTGTTTTTTATCCAAGGCAAGAGTACACTACAGTAGCCAACTAGTTGATCTGACAACAGGATTTGAACACATAACATTTTGATCAGGAGTCTAGCACACTAACAACTGATCCACTGCAGCTCCTGCCTCCATTAATCGCCTCTTAATACATGCAGGAGAAAGCAATGGGGGGTTTTTTTACGTCACAATCTAACTGGGGGATAAAATTATAATAAAAAAAAACACAAACAGAAAATAAAATAAAATTAATCCAGAGAGTAATATGGCATGCAACTCTGTGACACAAATGGCATTAATGTGAAAACACTTAAACAAATGGCCAAAATTGCTCATCTGGCTTACCTTAATGACTGTAAGTCTTGGGACATTAAAAGTCTTCGGACACCCTAAAATATTTTCAACAGTATTTATTTTATGACCTATAAATGTTGGGACACAAAATTAAAACATTTTTTCATGTACTATAAGTCTTGGGACACCTTCAACATATTTTCTACAAATTGATCAATGTATTTTCTTAATCATAATGACATTTTTTAAAAAAGTGATCATGGTTGTTATGGGATTATCATAATGAATTATTACATGGAAATTGTATAAATTAATAAGTTGTTTGAAAAGTCAATAAATATGTTTAATTTTCCTGTTTCCTTCTCATTTCTACCCACTTCAGAAATGTGTACAATTTGACTGATGACAAGAGTTGAGCATTAGTGGGTTGCCATAAGCATTTACAACAGTAACCTATCCCTTTTATCTTCAGTTTATTATTGTTTGATTAATCTTTATTGCATTTGAATATTGTATCAATGGACCAGTAATTACATTTTTATTTCGTACTTAAAATGTAAATACCTAACTCATTAAAATTGTGCTCCCAGTATGGCAAGAATGAACAACAATAGTATTTGGTTCAACTCTCACATTTAGTTAGCATGTTTACATCACGGCATCACCGCATGAACAATGAAGATTTTTACTAAATAAAGTACATCCCTTGGATCTGAATTATAGGTACAATTGCTCCAAACTTAAATAATACCTCCAAAATACAATAAAGAAGTTCCAAACATAATGCTTTGAAACTAATTGTATTACCTTAAATGCTCCGATGTAATTTGCTTTCATGTAAGTGACCATAAATAAGTACCTGTTTTACTCAGCTACAGTAACTGTGCTACTCAATCGAGCAAGAGCAAGTGTTCACACCTTAACTGATTGACAATGACAGTCAATGGTTAGTCAGTCCAACATAATTTTGGGGAGTCAAACAATTTAGTATTGCCATTAAGCTGGGAATCTCATCCTGCTCAACCAACTTTAGATTTTACAACAGTTAATTCGTGTTGATTAATGTTTTAAAACAAATGGTTATGAGCATTGCTGCCAGACAAAAATCCACCTTTTCACAAGTGAGTTTCATGGTTCAAACAATTACCTGGTCTCCTGTCAGAAAACAAAAGACAAATCTGCCAATTATAAACAAAAGGAAACACCAAGACAATCAGCTGTCCAAAATCAATGGTAGAATGAATACTGTGTTGAAAGTTACAAAATTGTGTTGCAGTAAGCTGAAATACAAAACCAAAATGTATCAATGAAGATCAGTTATGTGAATATACTGAATGCTGTTTATTTGACTTGTATAATTAAAGATGTGTGTCATTTCATATTATTTACAACACTTTGTTGGATCTCTTACATCTGCAAAATGGTAACTCTTGAGTGTGTGGGTCAAAATAAATAAAACAGCAATTGATGTCTTTCTGAATGTGATTTGGAATAATGAGATTTTGTAAAGATGAAAAATAAAGCAAAAACTGCATCTAGTATAAATGGTAATAAACAAGGATATACAGTTTGCACTTTAATGTACTGTTCTGTACACTATATTGCCTGGTAAACTTGAAGCGCCTTGTGAATTATTCAAGTTTTCATTTACCTTTATTTTATTTCATGTTGGAAAAATCGGACAATATACACATGCAAAATAAAAACATAAAACCAGTCACAGTAGTTTATAATGGTTTACTGACATGGTCAATGCCCTGTGCAGTATGGCAATCTTGCCAATTATGTCTGGACTTACTTTTACGCTAATAAGTGTTGGGACACCGAATATGCTACAATTTTTAAATGCATATAAATCTTGGGACACAGAAAAACCTGACCCTCTTGCACACATTTAGGATTTTTAGAGTTATAATTATATAAGTTTAATTACATTTATCAATAATTAGCCACATGTGATCACTTGTAACTAATCAAACCACATCCACTGAGAAGAGACTAAGTACCAATATTTATATTGTACACTGTCAATATACTGTCTGTCTGCTGCACATTTAACCTGCCAATTAAATTGGCAACACATGAAACAAACTCAACAAATCCAAAATCCTTGCATTTGACTTTATCTATCTGTATAGAAAAACCGAACCCGAGTTGAAAAGTTTTATGAAAGAGAGGTCTGATCTTGACATCAAGCCTAATAATAACTGCAGGAGTTCTATAATGGATACTTAACCACACTCTTTCAAAGGTTTAAATTGGGCATTCCATCCCATGGGGCTTTAAATGTAAACCAAGTGTACCTGATGACCTAATGACCTATAAAGACCCTAGCAGCATGCCAGCAATGGAACAGATGTGTCCAGATCCTGGAATTATAGGCCAGTTTCAAACTCATAATGAGCCACTAATGACATAATAGTCACACATCTGTTAGTAATAATAATAATAATGAGGACTTTGTATAGCGGCTAATCTTAAGAAGCTCGAACAACATTGGACAACGCCTACAACATAAAAAAACAAACATATATAATGATATGATTACAAACAACACACGCCATGAAATTAAAAAACAGAAAAACATGCTGAAAATATTTAAGGTAAGGAAACATTCTTAGGTCTTTAAATCTGTTCTTGCAGTCAAAATATACGAGTTTATGAGCGCTCTTGAATGAGAGCACTGTGTCTCTGTGCCTAAGTTCAGAAGGCAATTCATTCCACGTTGCTGGGCCCTGGTATGCAAAAGAACGTTGTCCATATGACTTCATTTTCATAGTGGGAATAATGAGAATATGAGTATCAGAAGAGGAGCGTAAGTATCTTGCTGGAGTGTACACATGGGTGAGGTCGGATAGGTATGTTGGACTGAAGTCCGTCGGTGAAACGAAGCACAGAGAACAAATTTTATGTTTGATTCTGGAACGAATGGGTAGCCAGTATAGGGTACAGAGCAGGAGGAAGGTGTGCTCTGATCGTGGTACTCTAAGGATGATCCGAGCAGCTGTATTTTGAACTTTCTGAAGTTTCTGGAGTAGATATTGAGATTTGTATAATTTGGTTGTCATCACTGTATAACTGGTGAGACACTGGACGATGATCTATGACTCTTGAGAGAGGCTGAGTGTATAGAATGAAGAGAACAGGTCCAAGAACAGACCCCTGTGGAACACCACAACATATAACAACTGGGTTGGAGTGTATTCCATTTATGGACACAATTTGTGTCCTGTTGACCAAGTAGGACTTGAACCACAATAAGGCTGTATCATGAATGCCAAATACATGCTGGAGACAGTGAAGTAATATATCATGGTCTATTGTATCAAATGCTGCAGACAAGTCGAGGAGGGTGAGGACTGTAATCTTTCCACTATCCAAAGCAGAGAGGTCATTAACTACTTTCAGAAGAGTAGTTTCAGTACTGTGGCAATGGCGATATGCAAACTGTACATTGCTTAAAAGACTGTTTGAATTCAGACAAGATACAAGTTGGGATAGAACAACTTTTTCTAAGATTTTTGACATGAATGGGAGGTTAGAAACTGGGCGGTTATTCTTTAAATCATTATGGTCGAATGTTGGTTTCTTCAGCAGAGGCTTTACAATGGCAGTTTTAAAAATGATTGGAATTCCCCGGATGAGAGAGAGGTGTTAATAATATCAGTTAGTGAAGGCAATTTTGGATCTAAGCACTCAAGCAGCGGTGATGTTGGAATCGGATCAAGTTCACGTGACTTTGGTGCACCCTTCATCACGATTGTACGTACTAAATCCATAGAGACAGGTTCAAATGCTGCTACGGTTGCCACTGAAATTCTGTATCACAACTGTATGGTGATGATGAGTCAACTGAAATTGTGTTGTCAAGATTATCTCTAATGGTTTGTACTTTGTCACGGAAGAAATTTGTAAACAGGTCCGGAAGATCGACTGAAGAGAACGTAGTTGGAAGTGGAGCAGCAGGCAGGGTGAACCCTACAACTTTTTTCCTGACCTTATTTTACAAAAGTAAATGTTCCTACAGGGGCTGAAAAAAAAATAATGTCAATAACGCTAAACCGAACCTTCATGAGGATATGAAAATCGCATTTTAGTTTTTATTGTATTTTAAGTCTTTATTTTTACTTCTACTAATAATAACAATAATGGCTCCGCTAAACGCTCCGCCATCATTATTATTATTATCAGTAGAAGTAAAAATAAAGGACAACTAAAACCACCTATGAAAAATAAGACATTTTTTTGGGAACAGACAGTTATTTTTGTTATTTTATTTTTGACTTTTTGTTTTTATTTTTATAATGCGTTTAGTTTACTTACCGGATCAATTAATTTTTGTCGTTTTTCACCCTGCCTGCCGCTATAAATTAAACAACTATTATAAATAATATTATTAATAATGAATATTGGAGAACCTCACTCTGCTAGATTAGCAAGAGAGCGATTAGAGGGAATTAGAAAATATTTACCTACCCGTGATGCAGTTAAACAACAATTACAAGAACGTCAGGAATCTCATGTTGAATTTGAAGAGGATACAAAACAATTATTTAAACCTATTACAGAGACAACTAAACCTCTTCTTCCAGTATCTGAGAAAATTGCAGAGGCAACTGGCAAAATAGCAGAAAGAACTAAAAAAACAAAAAAATATTCTACGAGAACTTCCAGCTGAAATAGCTGCTGCTCAACCAATGCAAGAAATACTTGAAGGTATTGACCAAGCTTGTGCTGAAATAGGTAATATAAAAGATCGTATACCGGAATCAGAAAAAGAACCAGAAGCAAGAGCCAGGGTTAATTTGGTTGATAAGTTTACTGAAGACGCCATTAATCTTATTGAAAAAGCCGAAGATCTAAAATTAATTCAGATTGCGAGTAATTATTATAATAGAAAACAATTTTTAAAATCTGAATTCGTTGGTGATCCCGTAAATGAGGATACTTGGCACAAATGGATATATCGTATACGCTATAACGTTAATCAAGCTCGAAACAACGATCCAAATTTTACTAACTATAAAAATAAGATAGATAACTATATTGCACAACAACGATCACCAATACTATTACCACCACTACCACAACAACAATTATCGCCACGACAACCACAACCAGTCAGAACAATAAGTGAGAAAAAACGGTTAGAGGCTCCCATTAGTACAGAAGTCGATGAATGGGAGAAAGAACAAAAGGAAAGATGTAAAGAACAAAAAAGGAGAAAAAAAGAGAAAAAGAAGAAGAAGAAGAGAGAGAAAAATTGTTTTCTTTGGATTTTATAAAACCTTATACTGGAAGCGGTCTCTCTACTGGAAGTGATTTTACTCTATGTCCTAATAACGTCCTTGCTGATGTTGATCGACTAGAAATCCTCATCGGAGGAGAACGAGCTGGAAATAATTCTCCAGAAATAATTAATGAAGCAGCCGATATTTGCAGACGATTATTTACAGGCGGTATTATGGACGTTGATGTTTATCATTCTCTTATTAACGAAATTGTCGATGACAACTACAGTGACTGAGTATGTAATTAAATACAATTACTATAATAAAATGATCGTACATAGTACTCAACGTGGACCAACCATGGTCAGGGCAATAAATTCACGATTACCAGTATACAAAACAACCTACGGAGATGGACTAGGTGATGTTGTTCAGGGTCTGTTTAGAAGGATAGCCTCAAAAGCAATACCGATTGCAAAGCAACTGGGAATGAAATCTATTGATGTTGTTCGTGAAAAAGGTATTGGTGCTGTTGGTAATGTTGCTAGTAAAGCGTTTTCAGCGATCAAAGATAGACTAGCACGATTAATACGACGACAACCTCAACCAATAAAATTACCTAGTACTGAAGTAATGCCTGCAAATGGCAGTAAAATAATAAATCAAGTTGCTAATCAAAAACTAGCAGAGTTGGCTGATGTACCAATGTCAGAAAAAGAAAAAAATATAACCGCTAGTCTGATAGTAGGAAGTGGTCTTCGTTTTAGACGATAGCAAATATAATAAAGATGTTCAAGCGCATATCTGATCCCGCATTCGACATGGGCGCACCAGTACTCAAAGATGAGTCTGTGCGTGATTATCAATATTATTCTTATGACGCTCGAATTCCAGATCAGCGTGGACGAATTGAACTACAAGTTCAGGATACAAGTAGATATTTCCTACCCGCGGAGGCTTTTATTGAAGGAGAAGGTGAGATTTTAAATAACGCTGCTCCTGCAGCACCAGTAGCATATGGAGACGATGTTAGTGTCGGTTTTGTTAATAATGGTATTATGGCGTTATTTGATAGCGCTACGTATATGATTGACGGAAAAAATATTGAATCAATTCAGAAGGACGTTGACGTTGCTACAACAATATTGGGTCTAGCACGATACAGCGACAATTATTCAAGATCAGCTGGTCCATCTATGATGTTTGTAAAAGATACTTCTAATTCTCCAGAGTATCGACAATATGAAATAGGACGACCAAGAAATTTTGCTAGAAACGCCGATGCGGATGTACAAAATATGATTATTAATGTAGATCCAGATTTCAACTTAGGATTTAGATCACGTCGAGCAATGTTGCGTGGTGGAAGAAGAGCATTTTCATGCGCAATTCCACTGTCACATATTTTTGGATTTTGCAGAAATGTCAGAAAAGTCATTTTCGGAGCTAAGCATACAGTTGTACTTGTACGAAAAGCAACCGACGATGATGCAATCTGGCGACCCGTCGGTGTTGATGCTGGTAAATTAATTCTTACAAAACTTTCATTATGGATGCCAGTAATGACCCCATCAATAACTGAAGAAGATCGGTTACTCTCTTTCATAGGCGGCGGCGGTAAATCGATGTTATCGTGGTTGACAATGACCACAGATGCTATCCAGAGTAATATTAATGGTTTATTTACATGGCAAATAGCTTCTCAGCAAGGTGTTTCTGCACCACGACATATATTTATTGCATTTCAAGATGCTGCACGAGTAAACAGTCAAAATCACAGTATTATGATATTTGATAATCTTGGTGTTTCCGAGATTTCCTTAAGAATAAATGGACATCAAGAACCATTCGAAGATATAATACTGAATTTTGATCAAAATCATGTAGCACGTGCTTACCATCGATTAATGACGTTCATGGGCCGTGATCAAAATGTTGATACTGGTTTACAAATATCACAGTTAGATTTTACAACCTTATATCCAATTTATTACTTTTCGCTCGAACATTTAGATTTGTTTAGACAATCTGTAGTCGATATACACTTTCGAGCTCGTGTGACACTACCAGTAGCACCAGCACCACTTATCCCTAATTACAGAGCAATTGCTGTTATACTCAGCGATAAATCAATGTTACTTGAAGGTGTTGGTGGACGAATGAGAGTCGTTGATGCTCCAGTAGGAAACACGTAATTAGATCGTTTATGAATATTATAATGTCATATAATCACATTAGTGTTAGTTTAACTTCTGGTCAGATTAAAAGGCTACAATCAGCATCAAAAAATGACTGTGGATTAAAAATATCGCTAAAAAAAGAACAGATGAGCGGTTCAAATAAATTATCTCTTACAGAACGTCAGCTCAGGCATTTCAATGAAGCCAAAAAATCAAATAAAGGTATAAAACTTAATCTTTCTGCGGGTGCCATTAAAGACATCGTTAAGATGGATGGTATATTTCCACTTCTTGCAGCTATACCAGCATTAATAGCCGCTGCAGCCCCAGCTGTTGCAAAAGCAGCTGCATTAGGCGCTGTTGGAACCGCTGCTGGAATGGCATTAAAGAAAGCAACCGGACAGGGAATCATACACGCAGAAAGCTCAAAAAAAAAAAAAGATCACGACAAAAACAACACGGAAGACGTCTAAGAGCACCAAACGTACCACAGCCGGGCCGTCTAAGATTATCAGGCCCAGCATACGGTCGGGGTCTAAGATTGCCAGGGACTCCACATTCATGGTACGGAAAAGGCCTAAGATTACCAGGGACAGTTTACTAATATCTCCTATGTCCAATTTTGATTTACTAGATGCTGCTAAAAAATTAAAAATAAAAAATTTTAGAGGAGTTTTCATGAGAGATCAATTACCAAAAAAACCAAACAATATTGAAACCGGTATTATTAATCTCGATAAAAACTCTGGTCCAGGCACATATTGGGTTGGATATGCAATTGATCCACGTGGAATTATTTATTTTGATTCATATGGACTAGCTCCACCAAAAGAATTCTTAAAGTATATTAGCGGCGATCAAAGTACTCCAATATGGTATTCAACGCTACCAACACAAACATTAACTGATCCACCAATATGTGGTCGAGAAGTACTTAACGTACTTGATGCTGTATCAAAATCAACAAAACCACCTCACAAAGTTGTACATGAATATACTACGACGTCACATTTAAACAGACATTAATAAATATAATGGTGGATATTTACGGAAGATCTTCTCGTGGTAAAGCTCAGCAGCAAGCTGATTTATCTAAATACGCAACTCTCGATCAGCTCAGAAATGAGATTGACGATTTATTAAATATTACAAGTGTTGATCAAAATGAAGTAGTTGTTTTTCAGGATAAGGAAGGACGATAAAAAACTAGTAATATACAACTGCCAGATGTGCTCATACGAGTTCCTAATGCGGTTGTTAATAATATAGTTACTTTTACTGATCAGGGTAAAATACAAGATTCCGGTACGTCAGTCAGCGATTATATTAAGAAAGCTGGTGATTCGTTCACGGGTCACATTATCATGAATCAAAATAAAATTATAGACCTTGGAAACCCAACCGCAGATACAGACGCCACAACAAAAAAATATGTCGACGATCAACAATCTAAATACGTATTAGTCAACGGCGGTATAATGCGTGCATTTCTCAACATGAATAATAATGGTATTAACAATCTTAGAAAACCAGAATCTGATTTTGATGCTGTGACGAAGAAATACGTCGATGATAAGGAAATTCCTCTAAAAACAATCAATGACGAAATGACTACACTCAGTGCTACTTTTTGTAGACATGTAGAAACGTTCTTAAATTTTCGTAGAAACATAAACAAAACCATTAAAGATTTTTTGGGGAACAACCAACCGTTGACATAAAACTAGCCGACGTTAACATGAAACTCAATGATATTGTCAGTGGAATACCTAATATTGTTCAAAAAACTAATCTGATTAAAATTCCACACGAACAAATTAAAAATATCGTATATACAGTAGCATCAGGATTAACAACATGGTCACAGCAAAATAACACTATTAAATATACCGCGGAGGTTACTGGTGTTTATAGACTGTCTATCTTTAGCTCTGCAAAATTTAAAATTTATACTACAACATTTCCGTGGCGTCATTCAACTGATGCTTTCTCTGGAGTTGTATCTATAGTGTTAAATAAAGATGCTGAAGAAATATTTTTACTGGAAGCAGATGATCAAACAATAACCGCAACGTCTTACTGGTGGTGTTTGGAATTTGTAGCTGAAACACCACAATTAGTCACTTAATATAACAATAATGGATCAAAACCAAAGACCTCAGTCCTACATCGACGTTCAACGTTACAGATACAATCAAGTATATGAACGTCTGACTAAACTAAAGGATTTTATTGATTATTATAACATAAAAATAAAAAATACAAAAGGCGTATAGTTGTCATCGATGTAGTTGTTTACTCTGTTTCTGCTGTTATTGCTGGAACAGGATTATTATTATCAACATTGACGATGACAGCACCTGCTGTTATAACCATCATTGTTTCAGCATCAACGACTATTGCTGGTGTTCTCGGTATTATAGCTAAAAAGATAGATACTTGTACAAATGCTAAATTGCACGATTATATGATTAAATTGCACACGGTGACAGAGGTATGTTCTAAACTATCTTTGTATATTTCTTCGTGTGTTAGTGATGGTGAAATATCCGATACTGAATTTGCGATGATGATGAAAACCTATGATGATGCGTTTAAGGTGATCGCTAATGATTTTAACGAATTAAATAACAACGATAATAATAATAATGACCGACAGGGAGTTACTTCAGCAGATCGTCACTAATACAACTAAATCAAAAACTACTATGATATCGTTAAGTTCGACCAATCCTGAATTTAGTGTCAATTTTCCAACATCAGTTCCAGCAAAGGAAATAGCATTAGCACAATTACGAGTTTATTATAGCTGGCCAAATATTAGATCAAAACCATTTGGTGGACTACATCCAAATAAATCATTAGTATTTGCTAATAAGAATAAGCCTGATGGAACTCCTGATTGGCAAGTAGTTGCTATTCCAACGGGCAGTTATCAAATAGAACAGGTTAATGATGAGTTCCAACGCAGAATTAAATCTATTACAGGAAAAGAATCAAAAATAGCAATTACTGTTTACGAACCAACATTATCTGCGGTGATTGAAATAAATTCCCCTGATTATTCTGTAGATATTTATCAAAGTTCGATTAGATCAGTATTAGGATGGCCTGAAGAGCCACCACTTTATCAAGGACCACCAGAACTACAACGATTTGATTTCGTCGTAGATGTTGAAAAATTTATAAAACTTCCAGAATATCGAAAAACTTATCCGTTTATAGAGATTCCGGATGTTTATCGTGGTTATGCACAGTATACTCATTTTATAGATTTTGTTCGGGGTAAAGGTACAACAAGAATAGCAACAATTAATGTTGAAGAAATTAACTCAAAATCAAAACCAATTAAATCTGAACATGGACGTATACTTAATGATCTAAGAAATTTATTTTCCAGCATCAGCACTTCATACAACGATGACTTAAAAAATCAAATAATTGAAACAATACAACATTTGAATCAAGTTGCATCAGACTTAGAATATGTAAATAAGGCTATCGTTGACAGAGAAAAAACATTAAACGTACCGGCAGATAGATTTCTTAATACTTACATAGTTAATGAAGACGGTCCTATTCAGCGTGTAAGTTATAAACGTTTTTTTAAAACAGTATTTCTTAAATATTATGGAATCACAGAAGAACAGCTACCAACATTTATAATTCCGGGATTTAACTCTGAGGAGCTAAAGAAATCAGTTAATGATCTTATTGATGAATATTTTAAAAGAATATGTGATTCATGGAAAAAATTAATACCTACACCAACTATTCTTAAATATAATAATGATCCACATGGTGGAGGCCGCCATATCTCACCTGGTATTGTTAATATAACATCAACGATCGCGGTCAATCTAGTATGTGCCGTAATTGATGACAGCTATCAAGTAGATCTTTCAAAGTCTAACCAGGCTCAACAAGGGTATATATTATAAGTATTTAGCCCTCAAGTACCGCCCGGGTGGTTGATTATATCTGAGCCAATTAATCCAATTTATCTACGTGTACATAATCCATTATTGTCAAGAATAAATTTCAAACTTACTGACCAGACAGGATACATTTTGGATCTACGAGGAGAATCACTTAATATTAATTTGTATATACGCTCGTAGAACGCCTGAGTAAATAATCAGGGGAAAAAATAATCTAATTCTGAAATAATCTGATGGGTAGTTTACTAATCAAAATTAATAAAATCTGAATAATAATCAATTTCTATGGTTAAAGCAATTGTATATCTAATAAAGCGAGATAACTCTGCTATCTCTCTCTGCAAAGTAAATTAAACGATTATGTCCCTTACTACTACCTTCAATTTACAGACAACGAACACATCTTGTTTTTCGTTAATTATTTAGTGATTTATTTGTTTTCTGTAAGCAATTAGCTGTGAGTAAAACATCAATTTGTAATAGAAAAGGATATTTATGCACCTTTTAACTCTGATAAACTTAAATTCACGTCAGTTTTATATACCAAGTACGTAGAGTTATTTTTAGCTCTAACACATGTATTTTGACCTTAACGAACGATAACTCATACGTATGATTATTTTATGAATTATATTTAAAAAATTAAAGTAAATTCACGCTACAGTTCTACATTCTATTAGTAATACAAGTTCTGTGAGACAGCGCAAATATTTTATATATACTTAAATTTAACTGTATTATTGATAAGAGAGCGGTGGCCGAAGTGGTAAGGCGTTTGGGCGTAGATCGAAGTTGTGCAGACTCTCGCGTGTTCGAGTCTCCAAAAATGCTAAAGATATATTATCTTGCATTTGGCGACGGATGCTATTTATAATTGGGGGAACCCGGAGAATTTCCTCGAAATCCAACAGACAAAATACACTCTCCCACCATGTAAACACGTGGTGGGTGTACCTTTTGCACTCCCCGGGGTTTTGTATGGGGGGAGAGTGTACAAAATCTGTTGGACGTAGACAAGATTCCCTCGTCATCACCATTGTATATATTCATATTCATGCAATCATATGTTCATTAAGATAAGTTTATGTTTGTGCTGTCTGCAAAAATCAAAATCATCACCATTTGTATATATAATCATGACCATACAATCATATGTTCATTAGAATAAGTTTATATGTAACCTCTGATCCTGCTAGGATGTCATATGGCAACCTAGGGGGTCACATGGGGTTGAGTCTGTATAAATGTGTTTCGTCTAATTTCGAATATCCTCTGAGCTTTCTAGGATGTTGTTTGACAACTTAGGAGTTCACATGGGGATAAATTGTGTCTGTCTGTTTCGTCTTTCGAATTTCCTCTGATCCTGCTAGGATGTCACATGGCAACCTAGGGGGTCACATGGGGATTAATCCAAATGCCCCTGAACTTGCTAGCATGTCATATGGCAAGCTAGGAGTTCATATGGGGTTGTGTTGTGATTATATGTTTTGTAAATATTTTTTATTTTAAAGAAAATATTATATATATATAATGAACCAAGAAAACATTAATGATATTATTTCTGCTATTAAAAAATTAAAACATAACGGAATAAATCTCTCTGATAATCTTGATTCTGAAAAAATATTATGCGATTATGAAATATTAAAACAAAGAAAATTTGAAAATAAATACACATTACCATCCAATTATAAATTCGTAAAATTAATCTATCAGTCTATGTTAGAATCCTTGGCAATGGTAAATGACAAACAGGTAAAGCTATTTGCGCCTCTTGCACGTTCGATCGAAAATATTAGATCCGAACTATCTCGTGAATACGAGAAAAAGAAGATTGTGGACAATCGTGTAATGCAATTAAGAAAAATTATGTTATTTGATTCTGTCAAAAATGAAAGTGACACTGAGAGCGACGGTGAAGATAGAGGACCCCTGATAGAGTCAAGGACTAAACAAAACCCATGGTAAAATTGATAGAGTCGAACTATATGCAGTAAAAAAAAATATTTATTTATTCTGTTTTTTGTTAAGAGGACGTGGTTATATAATATATTCAAATATTACCCGCTGATCGTATTTGAATGAATATGTAGATTTGTGTATTTTATTTGCGACATTTTGTACCGAACTCGGTACAATATTAAAATATTTAGCAGCTGCATTAATTGAGGGAAAAGTCATTTCTTGACCTGTTTCTGTATTTACGGATTTAATAGATCTTCTTGTAAACTTTTTACACCTTCCTGTATTTCCTGCCTTACAATTCTGACTCTGTGTAGTAATCTGTAGGTTAGATAAATGATTATTCTGGGGATCCCCATCAATATGGTCAACTACAAGTCCATCTTTGATCAATCCAAAATGACACTCAAATATGAATCTATGAGATAGATATTTTTCCCCCCAGCGGTAAATCTAAAATAACCAGCATTATCAAGATTACCAACCGGTTTCTTTAATCTGCAGTGTCTGATTACACCATCTCGGGATGCTTCATAATTTTTAATGGTTGGATGTTTCACAAATTCGTGTTTATTACGAAATGCTTCTTCTTTTAATTTTCTTATAAAGTTTTTGTAGATATCATCATCATGGGTCTGATTTGTCTGAGTCATTATATATATAAATTACATTTGTTTAAATCATTATTTGTCTGATTCATTTTATATAATAATATTATTTGTTTAAATCGTTTTTAGAGAATCTGGTCAGATAATCTTCTACGGTTTTTATAGGAGATTTACCTGACGATGTATTATTTTTTTTGTCATAATATCGTTTCAATTCTCTATAATTTTTTCCGCCACATTTTAAACACAATTGAGTTTTTCCTCTGACTCCAATACCGCATTGAATACATGGTATTGGTCCTGTACTTCCATTTTTGATACTTTGCGCATGATTTCCGCAGTATTTGTTCACGCACGATTTATTACAAGGAGAAGTATGTCCAATTTTAAGCCAAGCACAATTGTTCTTTGTTTCAATCATTATATATATATCAAAATTTTAATTTAAATACTTGTCTTAATTATATGAACGAATTATCGGCAATTGAACCTAAAAGAACTAGATTTGATCTCGATCGATTATCAGAATATAAATTTAGTACTTTGATGCAAGATCTAGCTTTAACGGATGAGGATATAACCGAACGTATCCGTGAAGCCAAGAATGAATTTCGTAATAGTGGTGCTGCTCATGTATGGTCAACATTCAGAATCGGAAATATTGTAGATACTATAATGAATGACAAACGAGGTAAAGCAATTATTTTATTTTAATAAAATTTATTGTAAATACAGAAGAAGATACTTGGATTATTCGTGACAAGCGTGATCCAGTACGCATACAGTCAGGAAATAATATTGTTCTTTTAAGTAATAAATCTAAACCCGGAATACTAACCGGTATTGACAAACCGTATTATGAACGGGGATATCCAGTTACAGCGGTTGTATATGCAATATATCCGCTGAATAATAAAACTGACGTCGGGGATTTCAAGCCGATGAGACTGTCAGAGTCAAGAATAAACTGTGTAGCTGAACGAGTTACAGAACATTTCATAAACGCGATACGTGGTAATGGTTTAACAGATTTACGACGTAAAAAAATAAATACGTGGGCATAATCAGTTAAAGATACTGGAGCATCTATTAAAGATGTTGCTGATCTAGAAAAGAAATTAAGATTTCCAATAACAGTGAAGACGTTAACAGGAGAGATTTTATATAAACCAAAATACATTTGAAAAAATGGAGCTCCTATAGATATTATTGATCATAATTCGCATGCGTGGACCTCAGCAGTAACAATATTTCCACGAGATAGAACGGTTAAATTTTATGATGGTCATATATTTGATTTTATCAAAAATATCGGTAAAAGTGACCCTGTATCCGTTTGGTTATTTCAAAATTCAGAATATGATTATTACGATCAGTTTGTACGGCCTAATGGTGATATTTACCGTACAGAATCTCTTAATGTAGAAATGGAACATCTTGCGCTGAAATATACTTCTGACGATGTCAAAGTTAGACAATTATTAAATAATTGTTTTACTGTTCCATCTGTAGCGGCTCATTTCGCTCAAGAGAAAAATTTATGGAAACCAACACGATCGGAATTTCTTGAAGATATTCATAAAAGCTGCGTAGAATATGGACACGGAGGATTATGGAATACTAAATATAATTATAATGACGTTATATCCGTCGATATGGTAGCGTGTTATCCTGGAAGTTTTCTTGGATACGGAAAATGTTCTGAATACTTTAAGAGATTTGGACATCCATCACACGAGATGACCAGAATTGCGATAAACGGACATTTACCAGAATTTGATATAACAGGATTTGCTCATGTAGAATCATTTGAGTTTACAGAAAATCTCCATCCGATCACTTATGCTTGGTTTGGAAGACATTTTTCAGAAAAATGTTGGGTTCCAATAGTACTATTGCGATATATGCTTGATGCTGGAATTTTAAAATCTTTACAGGTGAGTGAAGCAATTATATCGTATCGGTTACAAAAGCAAGTTTGGTTACCAGAACCAAATAGATTTAATATTGATGATGCCAGGAAAGAATTTCCTAATCTTAATGAAGATGACATTATTACAATTACTAATAATATACGTAAATGCAGAGACGAGCATGATGAAAAACTTGCAAAAGATCTTGGTAGAAAGATAATTTGTAAATTTACTAAAGGAGGAGCAAATGATCATAAAAGACACTGTACAAGATTGATTATGGACGATGCTGAACTCGATTTTATAA
>JAECUM010028026.1:0-16585 GCA_016617855.1 Megalonaias nervosa | reverse complement strand
CACTCACAGTTTAGTAATAATCCCTGTCAGAACAGAACACCTATGTATACTTCTATTATTGACCTTATTTTTAAATTGCTGACGCATGCATGGAAAGCGGCATCACCCCAAGGCAAGAACAACTGCTTGAAACCTTCAAGTGAGGAGTATATCGCGCGGAACTGACTAATGCTTGAGACGAAATTGAGGTTGGGTCTGGCCGTCATGGCAGAATTTTGAGACTGAGAGACATTGGAACGATAAGACAAGTTTTCAGGGATATCTCGCATACTTGGCAGCCCATAATTTAGTCAGACTTTACTGATGTCTTTTAATAAATTCAAATTCCCACACATGCAAATGGACATGCTTTCAAGTTCCTTTGGCCAAAATTTCATTTGGCTGGAATGCAATGGAAGACAGGAATACTGAAATCGGCAGTGTTAAAAAAATCTGATAGCCCGATGCCCGGGACCCCTCTAATTTTAGTTCGGGCCTGTCTTGTATTCAAAGTGAGGTGCCCATTGGGCTTGTTCAAAAAAATAAGTTTGCCTGAGAAAACTTTGATCACGCTGATGAAATGAGTAGATGTACTTTCAAGATGTTGACATACATGCCATAATCTCAGGGGTCATGCTACCAGGCGAAGTGGGCGATTAAGTCAACAAAAATATGTAAACTTCACCTTCTTCTGTTAGGAAAGCAAAAATGACATAGCCCTGTGATTTGTTTAGAGGTACATTAACAAACACCTTTTGAGATGCCCCCTTGCCTTAGGCAGGTTTATTCTAGTATTGTGTTGTAGCAAAAGGTATTCTTCAAGCCATCAGTAGCTAGGCCTAGTTTTGATATCGGTTACGCTGACAAATAAACTCTTGCACATTCACAGGCATGTGTTTTGATAAATGATTGACCATTAAACATTTCCCGAGTTGGCAACTAGGCCCCTATCACTACCTGATTTGTGCATGTTATCCTTCGATGATAAAAACATACATACTTGTGCTTCGAAACCTTAACAATAGTATGTATATGGCAGTTTGTGTTTTAAGAATAAAATCGGCGATCTGGATATTTTAACTGCCTCTTGTACAATATTTCGTCATAAATTTATGTTTGAAACTCTAAGTGTACCAATAACGGGGGGAAAAAATGGCGGACATCGCTATGTCTGGGAAATACCAGTTTTTAGATGTCTGTTTTCGTAAATCATCAAGCAACTATATACAGACAAATACACAATTCCTAGAAAGCAAAGCTTATGTGTTATGTTATTTAAGATTTAACTTTAAAATGCAATTATATAGGTCAGAAACATATGAGACAATGCTATGTTGTGGAATTCGCGAGAAGCGTTGTGAGGTCAAAGTTGTTTTATGACCTGTATCATATTTGTGAAAATACGGAAAACACCTGCGAAGCAGATAATATTTAATCAATACCTAAAATTAATACAAGTACGTAGACAAATAAATACATCATAAATCTGCAATCTTATCATGGACTGTTGTAATGAAGCTATATTAAGTGAGTGATTACATTATGATAAACCCTCCTTCAAAAAATAGATGCACTCACATCTGTGCTGATTCGGTTGGAAAGAGGGTTTAGTTCATATACCGACTATAAATGAGCCATGTCTGTAATTTTATGCATTTTAGTGTGTTATGTATGAATAGTTAAGTAATGTTTTATCTGCAACAGAGAAATGAGGACACTTGTGCATTTGCCCTCATGTACATGGTTCAGGGGTTGTGTCAAATGCGTTTAGAAATCTTTGAAAGTGCCATTATTGTGAACATTTAGAAAGTATGTAAAAAAACAAAATACAAAAATATTTTTAAAAAAATTGATTATGGGTAGTTGATTAAGCATTTTTACCAACTTGCAGTTACAATAATATAATCTAGTTACTCAGTCAAATTTTGTTACAGTGCATTTGCTGTTATTCTCTTTTAGTCATATGGCCAAAATAACCAAGAAAATTTTCTACTGGAAAATAAAGTATTGCTTAAATCCAATGTTAAATGCAAATATGAATACTGGGAAATAGAGTACATAATTCAAATAAGAGAACACACATTATATATATATATATATATATATATATATATATATATATATATATATATACTCATATTGCGTTTCTTCGCGTCCACTTCTCCCTGTTGAGTTCTCACTTCTCCCTGTTCTGTCGCAAAGGAGAAGTCACTTCTTCCTAAAATTCAAGTCTCGCTTGACCCCTGAATCTAAGTCAGATTACCACTGTCCTACGTGAAATTGATATCTGAAAGTTGCAGTGGGTGAACCCATTGTGCTAATTTGCATAGGTGGGATTAGGAAGTGGAACAACCCAATATGGGCAAATCAGAGACATGATAGATGTGTGTACAAGAACAAAAGCTATTACATATTATTGTCTTGAATGAGACTTTTTAAGCTGCTATACGTTATATTTTTGACAAATTTATGAACATCGGCAACGTATCTTTGAAGTCGGATTTTACTACATATATAGAATGCAAAGCATGATCATTTAAATTATCAGAATAGTGTTCAAGTACAATTAATTTTTTATACATTTATATGCGAATTGTAGCTATAGCAGCATTGTGTGACAGTATTAAAAAATGTAAACTTTTGGGCTTGTGGAAATTGGAGTCTGGCATACCTGTCAACTTTTCAACTGCCAAGCAGGGAGAATAACAATGGGAGGTTCTTTTTGGCATTTTTTTCAGCACTGGTTTCAATAAATATTGACGATCTTCCAGATCCAATAAGGGTGAAATTCTCAAAGGACGCACTAGAGGCGCCCGCAGGAACTTTTTTTTTTGACATATAGTGGTCAGGTATGGAATTTTATGGATGTAGGCCAAAACATTTTGAAGGTGAAATTGGGGCAGGCAACTGTTGTCCCCATCCCAGTGTGTGAGCGCCCATGGGATGCGCCATTTCTCCCTGTGACATGCTTTATTTTCCCCTTTTTATATTCTGGTCAGCTGTGGCTAAACTGCATAAATAGCTGAAGGTTAGACTTAAGTACACAAACGATTAAAAAAGTGTGACTAATTTAACAGTTAATCAATATCATTGTATTTATCATGTGAAAAGGACTGCCCCTTGGACAAACTTCAAAGAAACCATGTTCTGCAGTGTTTGTAGATAAGCACCAGCAATTGATTGGCAAATAATCGACGCCTTATTTTGTTGTAACTTACGATGCCTAGGACTACATTTGAACAAATCTGCAGTCCCAAATTATCATACATGTGGCAACTGTTTTTCCCATGTTTTATATCCCACCTTATTTTCCTTAGGTTTAACTCTTATGGCATGTAATACTGTTTAGTAAATAAAATATTTACTCGGAATTAGTTCTTTGAGGTCACATATACTGTGTGGTATATTTTGTTGTTTTCCTTCTTTTAATTTAATTATGGTAATTAAAGCTTACATAAACAGTAGAGGAATGCCATGTGTTTACTGGCCGAGTTTCTTTAGCGGAAATGGAGATACGATTTTGCTTGCAGAGAAAATTATACAGCATTCACAATGATCATTCATGGGATTGAAACTAATTGGTGACATTTTTTTTATTTTTTAATTTTTTTTTTTACTATAGTACTGTTGTAAGGGTTTAAAACATCTGAAATTTACCAGAATAATGTTTATTCTTAACATTATATTTACTGACGAAAAACAACTTTGTAGTGTGATATTAATTATTTTAGTCACAACAATATTCGCAAGTGATAAAATAGAATATGACATCTGTGGATTGCATACGATATATCTATTTATGTATGGCTCGTTTTCCTGAGAAATGAAAATTGACAGACGTGATATTCGGGAGTTCTGTGCAAAAAATTGGGAGATATTATGAGATTGGGAGGTAGGTGTGGAAACACCCCCAAAATTGAGAGGTTATTTTTCCGGCTTGAGAGCTGACAGGTATGAACTGTCCAAGCTTGTGGAATTTCACTCAGGGCTTGTGAGTTTATTTAAGTCACCAGCCCGGGGCCTGTGCCTAAAAAAAATTTTGTTTGAGAACTGATCAGTCAAAAACATAAGAATCTTTCACAAAATGAAGCTATCTAAACACTTTCTTCAGTATTAATACATTTGTATTCGTTTTGTTAAAGAAGTACACTTCAACTTAATCACACTCTCTTCTGGTTAATATCTACTGAAACAACTGATAGCTCATAATGAAACTTGGTATGCATTTATATCTTGGCAAGAGTTTGCATCCTGCACAACACTAGGGTCTTAGTAATATTAGAATGACTGTCAAGTCCCTCTGTCAGTCTTTTCAGGTTAACATATCCAGAACCACCATAGATATCTTAATGAAACTTTTTATGCATTTTGTGTTGTGACAGGATTTTGTGTCGAATATAAAATTTGGCTTTATCAGATTGGTACTTTAGAGTTATCTCCCAATGTTTGGAAATTTTATTTACACTTTGCATATGAACCATGTGAGATGTCTTCATAAAGCTTGGTATGCACTTGCAGGGGTCAAGCTAGACTTGAAATTTAAGGAGAAGTGACTTCTCCTTTTGGACAAAATGGGGAAAAGTGAGAGCTGAACAGGGAGACATGGGAGCAAAGCAAGACACACAATATATACACACACACACACACAGAGGGGTCAAGTTAGAATTGAATTTTAGGGAGAAATGACTTCTCCTTTTGGATAGAACAGGGAGAAATGAGAGCTCAACAGGTAGATGTGGACATGAAGCAAGAAACTCAATACATGTATATCAATATATATATATATATATATATATATATATATATATATATATATATATATGTTCTCTTCAATACTTTATTTTCAGGTATAAAATTTCTTAGTTATTTTGGCCATATGACTTTAAAAGAGAATAATAGAACTGCATTGTAGCAAATTTTAACTGAGTAACTAGATTACATTATTGTAATTGCAAGTTAGTCAAAATGTTTAATCAACTACCCTTAATCAATTTGTTTAATTTTGATTTTTTTTTATACTTTCTAAAAGATCACAATTATGGCACTTTGAAAGATTTCTAAACATGTTTGAAACAACCCCTGTACCACATGCATGAGAGCAAATGCACATGTGTCTTCAGATCATACTGTTCACCCCAATTTCTTTGTTGCGGATAAAACATTACCATAACTTTTCATCCATAAAACACTAAAACGCATATAATTACAGACACTGTTCCTTTATAGTCAGTATATGTACATTGCCTTTCTTTCCAACCGAATCAACAGAGACATGTGAGTGCATCTATTTTCAGGAGGGGTTTTCATAATGTAACCACTCAATTTATATGGCTTCATTAGAACAGTCCATTGATAAGATTGCAAATTTGTTGTTTATTTATTATCTATGTACTTGTAGTAATTTTAGGCATTGCTTAAATAGAAAAGGCTGTGCTACTTTTTTCCATATTTTGACAAAAACGAGTCAAGTCAGAAAACAAATTTGGCCTTACAGCACCTCTCATGAATTTCACAAAATTGCATTGCCCCATACGTTTCTTACCTACATAACTGCATTTTAAAGTTAAATCTAGGCTTTGCTTTCTCTGAATTGTATATTTTTCTGAATATGTTTGCCTGATGATTTACGAAAACAGACAATCTAATAAACTGGTACTTTAATCCTAGACATAGCGATGTCCGCCATTATTTCTCTGTTACTGGTTCACATACAGTTTCAAACTAATTTTATGATGAAATAGTGCACAAGAGGGAGTTAAAATATCCAGATAATGATTCTGTCCTTAAAACACAAATTGCTATTTACATACTATTGAAATTTTGAAACACAAGTTTGTATGTTTTTATCTTCAGAGGATAGCATGCAGAAATCAGGCAGTGATAGTTGCTAACTTACTCGGGAAAGGGTTAATGGTCAGTCAGCTATCAAAACACAAGCCAGTGAATGTGCAAGAGTTTGTCAGTGTAATTGATATCAAAACTAGGCCTAGCTTAATGAATACATGTCACTACAACACAACAGTAGAACTAACCTGGCTAGGGTGAGGGGTCATATAAAAAGTATGGTCAGTCAGTGTACCTAAAAAAAACCCACAGGACATAGTAGTTTTCGCTTTCCTAACAGAAGAAGGTGAAGTTTACATTTTATAGGCGACTTAGTCACCCACTTTGCCTGGTAGTGTGACCCCTGTGTCTCTTGTATCATGATTAAATGGTATGTATTACAAGAAGGGGCTTTGTCTGATTAGCATTTTAAGAGTCACCACTATTTGAAGAAAAAGAAATTGCCTTTGCCAATCAAACTCATGGCAGTCATTGAAATTTGGTACACAGTTTAGCATGGCAGTCATGGAAAGTTGATATACATTTTAGCATGGCAGTCTTTGAAATTTAGTGTAGTCATTGAAATTTGGTATACATTTTAGCATGGCAGTTTTTGAAATTTGGTGGTCATTGAAATTTGGAACATGTATACATTGTTGCATGGATCAGGGGTCACGCTACCAGGCGAAGTGGGCGATTAAGTCGCCTAAAAAATGTAACCTTCACCTTCTTCTGTTAGGAAAGCGAAAACGACTTTGCCCTATGATTTTTTTTTAGACATACATTGACAAATTATACCTTTTGAGATGCCCCCTCGCCTTAGGTTTATTCTAGTATTTGTAGTGAAAGGTATTCTTCAAGCCATCAGTAGTTAGGCCTAGTTTTGATACCAATTACACTGACAAACAACCTCTTGCACATTCACAGGCATGTGTTTTGATAGATGATTGACCATTAACCATTTCCCAGGTTGGCAACTAAGGCCCCTATCACCACCCAATTTACTCATGTTAATTGTTATCCTTTGATGACAAAAACATACAAACTTGTGTTTCGAAACTTTAACAATACTGTTGTATGTATATAGCAATTTGTGTTTTAAGAATAAATCAGTGATCTGGATATTTAAACTGCTTCTTGTACACTATTTCATCATAAAATTAGTTTGAAACTGTAGGCCTTAGTGTACCAGTAACAGGGAAAAAATGGCGGACATTGCTTTGTCTGGGAAGTACCCGTTTATTAGATTGTCTGTTTTCGTAAATCATCGAGCAGATATATACAGAAAAATATACAATTCATAGAAAGCAAAGCCTGGGTATTATGTTATTTAAGATTTAACTTTAAAATTATGTAGGTCAGAAACTATGGGACAATGCTATGTTGTGGAATTCGCGAGAAGCGTTGTAAGGTCAAAGTTGTTTTATGACCTAACTCGTATTTGTGAAAATACGGAAAAAAGCTGCAAAGCAGATAATATTTAATCAATACCTAAAATTAATACAAGTACGTAGACAAATAAATAAACCATAAATTTGCAATCCTGTCATGAACTGTTGTAATGAAGCTATATAAAGCGAGTGATTACATTACGAAAACACCTCCTTCTAAAATTAGATGCACTCACGTCTGTGTTGATTCGGCTGGAAAGAGGGTTTAGTTCCTATACCGACTATAAATGAGCCATGTCTGTAATTTTATGCATTTAGTGCGTTATGTGTGAATAGTTATGGTAATGTTTTATCTGCAACAAAGAAATGAGGACACTTGTGCATTTGCTCTCATGTACATGGTACAGAGGTTGTGTCAAACGCATTTAGAAATCTCTGAAAGTGCCATTATTGTGAACTTTTAAAAAGTATTTTAAACAAAATAAATCCAAAAATATTTTTAAAAATTGATATAGGGTTGTTGATTAAGCATTTTTACCAACTTTCAGTTACAATAATGTAATCTAGTTACTCAGTTAAATTTTGTTACAATGCAGTTTCTGTTATTCTCTTTTAGAGTCATATGGCCAAAATAAGTTTATTTTCTACTAGAAAATAAAGTATTGCTTAAATCCATTTTTAAATGCAAATATGAATTCAAATAAGAGAACACATTATATATATATATATATATATATATATATATATATATATATATATATTGCGTTTCTTGCTTTGTGTCCACTTCTCCCTGTTGAGCTCTCACTTCTTCCTGTTCTGCCCAAAAGGAGAAGTCACTTCTCCCTAAAATTACAAGTCTAGTTTGACCCCTGATGGATGTCAGTGAAATTTGATATACATTTAGCATGGCAGTCTTTGAAATTCTGTGCAGTCATTGAAATTTGGTATACATTTTTGCATTGCAGGAGTTTATATTACATGTAAGAATCATGGGATTTGCCAGAACATTCCTTGAAGGGACACATCTCGCTTTTGTGAAGAAAATTATACTCAATTTAGAATGGATTGCCAACAGGAATTTCTCAGTTGCTTATCAAAAAAAGTATTGTAGGATATGGAACACACCTTCATTTACAGGAAACTTTTAAAAACATAATAGAAATGAAACAATAAGCTGAATTTATGTCTTTAGCAACTCTATGCAGTCAGTTTTTCAATTATCTTAGGCAATTCATGACACACCTGATCCTTTACTGGATCTAGTGAACTTCAAAGGATTGTTATTTTATATATGATTTGTATTCTATCAACATATAATTTATATTCTTTATATAGCATTCCCTTGATCAAATTTATATCATTGTACTTGAATTAACTTATATAAGACATTATGAATGAAAACAAAATGTTTGGTATTATAACTTGATTCCTTTATAAAACATTATTATTTGACAAAATTAAATGTACTAATACCAATAAATTACAATTATTTGATAAATGTAATACCAGATAATAATTTATATTTTAATAATATAAAATAATATAATTGAATAGTTATAATTTAATAAAATATAATACAAATAATAATAACAAAATACCAATCAAAAGTATATTCAATTAACTATACTTTTGACCATTATTTTGTTTATCACTGGGAAACTAACCACAGCCTCAGCAGCTCATGCCTCCATTATTGAACCATTACAGGACAGTACATCAGGTCTTGTCTATAGCCTTTAACCAAGATGAAGGTTTCTTTGAGAGGCTGGTTTAGATCACAGAAGGGATTCTTTTAGTGAGGTCTTTTACATTACCTAACCCACAAGGGGCCAAGATGAAGGTTTCTTTGAGAGGCTGGTTTAGATCACAAAAGGGATTCTTTTAGTGAGGTCTTTTACATTACCTAACCCACAAGGGGCCAAGATGAAGGTTTTGTTAAGAGGCTAGGATAGATAAAAAAGAGATTCTTTTTAAGGGCCTATCTACATACCCTAACTGACAAATGGTCTAGATGATTGTTTGTTTGAGAGGCTGGCTTAGATCACAAAAGGGATTCTCTTTTGGGGATTCATCTACACCCCCTAACCCACATGGGACCTAGTTGAAGGTTTCTTTGATGGCTGGCTTAAATCACAAAAGGAATTCTTTTAGGGGGCCTGCAGGTGCCTGGTGAATGGTCCCTATCTAAATTAAAATGGAAACTTGCCATTTCAGCAGTATACACTGAATAGTTTTTATTTTCGTATCGGCCAAACTTTTGTACAATTGGCCCAGGTTGTATTCCATTTCACTTGACAATAATTCCTGCATTGGAAATTAATATAAAGGTATGGTGAATAATTTATTTTAAGTTTCTTCGTTGAATTTCAGCTTGTGCTGCCAGTGTGGTACTCAGATTGAACCTAACCTTGCTAACATGTGTGTCGCCTGTCTTCGATCTCAAGTTGACATCACCGAGGGCATTCCCAAGCAAGCTATCCTCTACTTCTGCAAAAAGTGTGAAAGGTACAACTAGTAGAAACTGGTATGGTTTGCACTAGGACAAAGAAATCCTTGTCATGGGGTTACATTATTTAAATTTTGAGATGCTCTTCTGACCAAGTGACAAATAATTAGACACTGAGACTGATCTTGGTCTAGATGCAAATGCCAGAATTATTTTTCTCACCCATGTTTTTCAATGAGCACAGAGAAACAACAACTGAATTTTTATTCCATCCCATCATTGGTTCTTACTTGAGAAGGCTAGGATAATGTCTATCATTTTGATGTCATTGAAAGTGGGTCATACTACATTATGACATCATGAAACTGATACCTGAGGACCTGAGACAAAAGACCCTTGATAAGCAGATCAGAGTGAGAAAAGTAACACTTGTAAATTTGCCAGATTTCTTTGACACCTGTGTAAGAAAATGGTGAAGTTGTAAAAAAACAAATTTGAGTTGATGGGTTTGATGCAATTTGTCAGCACATGATAGGCTGTACATGGCAGCCAATATATTTGGAGGAGGATGAATGCATGAAAACCATAAGAAGAACCACCAACCCACTGAAAACTTGTGCCAGCATTCTCAAATACCTACATTAGCTGAGCTGAGACTATTTCCCATGCAGATGGAGGTGAGATGCCAGTGATCTGTAAAAGTTTGCGCCCTAGACCACTCAGCCAGTCACGGGCCCAAAAAGTGGGGAAATAGAATGTGTTTGCACTTTTTAGCATCTGTTAACTTTTTGCCGTACAGGTCATACACCAGAAGAACTTATTGAATGGCCCTTTTCTGGTCTGTCTTTTGGCATAAGTTCGTTATCACTTCTTTTCCAGAACTTCTTGGAGTATGGCCATGTAACTGTCTACACACGTTCATCTCAAGCTCTAGTTGGTCCTAAATGATAATGCTCCTCAGATATCCAATATGATATCTTGAAAATCTTGTTATCACTACTCCTCTTGGTATGATGTTTATATCAAAATGGAATTTTCTCATGAATGGAAAGTTGTATGGGGCTTTCACTATAAGACTTGTTTTTATGTCTAGTTGATCATAGATGAAAATGGTGCCACTTGGACATCAAATATGGCTGCTACCATTTCCATCTTGTTATTTCTACTTCTGAATGGAGGGTGATGTATGAATGGAGTTTCTACTAAAACACTTTATGTGATGTCTAGTTTGTCATAAACGAACACAGTGCATATCAGAAATCGCCATTTTGAATTTCTTAATGGCCACTTCTTCAGAATTGAAAGAAATTAATATCGGTTCTTCACTTTTTTCCTGCCTGGTTAGTCTGAAATGATATAAAACCACTTGGACATCCAATATCTCCTTCACTGTGGCTGTCATGAAAATATTGTTACTGCAAATCCTTCAGAATGAATATTTATATCAGCATTTGGGTTTCACAGATTGATGTATTATGCCATCTAGTTGGTCCTAAATGCATTTGGTACAGATCTGATATCCAGTATTGCCACCACAGCAACCATTTTGTTTTTTTTATTGCTGCACCTCAACTGGAAGATCAGATAATTTGCAGTTTATTTCATAAAGAACCATATATTTCTCATGATGAAAGTGTTCATATTGATGATAGTGACGTGATACAACAGTCTAAGTGAAGACTTTAAGACCATGCATTGTGCTTGTTTTCACAACAAGACGCAGCACTAATTAATGCTGAAATTACCTGTAGTTATTAAATAATAATCATATTAGTTGTAATTGTGCAGTACCTGTCTGGGTTAAGTGATACCAATTAAAATCAGTTTAAGTTCATATCGATGCACACAGAAGAAATATAACAGGAAAAAAAAAATCACACTAAATGTTTAGTCTCACTATATTTTGCCATGCTTCTAAAACATGTCTATGGAAATCATCACCTGCAAGTCTTAGACTATGCTGCCTCCCCTTGTTCTATTGTTTTGCTGATTAAAAAATATTGGTATGGATACTTTAGACCATCCTGCCTCCCCTTGGTTTGTTTTTTTACTGATTAAAAAAATATCATTGGTATGTATATCTTAGATCATGATGCCTCCCATTGTTCTAAACAATATCATGGGTATACCTTCGACCAATTGTTCTGTTTTACTGGCAAAAAACTTATAGTTATTGTTTAATTTCCTTAGATCATGATGCCTCCCATTGTTCTAAACAATATCATGGGTATACCTTCAACCAATTGTTCTATTTTACTGGCAAAAAACGTATAGTTATTGTTTAATTTCCTTAGGTCATGATGCCTCCCATTGTTCTAAACAATATCATGGGTATACCTTCGACCAATTGTTCTGTTTTACTGGCAAAAAAGTATAGGTATTGTTTAATTTCCTTAGATCATGATGCTGTCCATTGCTCTAATACTACTACTGGAAAATACGACTGGTATGTGTTAGATCATGCTGCCTCCAACTGTACTGTCAAGTTACACATTTAATAGGTAACCAATGCTAAATTGAACTTATTTCAGGGGGCAGCATTCCCCATTGATTTGATGTTTGCCACAAACCACAATTTGAATGATCCACCAAAAATATTTACCCCCCCCATTCGCACTCCTGAAAATATGTGTGAAAATTTTTTTATTTTTTAAAGAGACCATGAAAAATGATACCCATTGAAGTAAATGAATTTACCATATACATGTACCACTGATTTAGAATTAACTGATGTTTGCTTCTTTTTTATTTCAGATATCTTCAGCCTCCAAATACCTGGATCAGTGCACAACTTGAATCCAGAGAACTGCTGTCTGTCTGTCTGAAGAAGCTGAAAGGGCTTAGCAAGGTGCAGGTTTTGTCTTATCCAAAAGCTCTTGCAAGAGTGCTAATTTTACATGATAAAGTTGGAAACAAGAGGAATTCTTATCTTTTTTTATGCAGATGAGCAAGTACTTGAAATTATTGAATATGTTTCATAGTGTCACACTCATTAGAATTAATTCCTGATGAGAATTGGTTATAATGGTCTGCGAAGACAAAATTGGTATTGAAATTTAATTTCAGCATCCATTTCGTCATCAAGATATTTTCTTTTTAACCCTTTACCTCATGCAAGCACCTTTGGACGCCTCTACTCCATTCGCAAGGAAGCGCCTTTGGACACCTCTACCTGATTCGCATGTAAGCGCCTTTTGATGCCTCTTCACCATTCTCATGGAAACGCCTTTCAACGTCTGCTGTAAACAGCAGCCATTTTGAGCGGGTTTTCGTAGCGCCACCTTCAGGGAAAACCCCCAGTTAAATACTACATTCATTGGTGTGAATGACCATTACGTCGGATCATGTGGTCGCTGTTTATGCTCTGGTCGAAATCTGCTATTTAAAGTAACTGGGTCGTGATCTCCACTCTCCAAAATGGAGGTTGCGGATTTCGTTCAGTACTTACTTGAGTTTTCATGATTAGAATCACAACTATGAAAGCTTCAATAACTTAGGTAAAGGCTCTGATAATGATATAGGAAGCCATTAGTTTTTATAAATTATCAAATTCAGCTGATTTAGTGATGTAGATGCAGAAAAAGAACTTGTAAATTTTGAGTATGAGAAATGGCAGCTACGGTTGGTCACGCGGCTTACTGACTTGACGGTGAAAGAGTTCTCTCAAGATTTTAAAGCACATAAAAAATTCTTCTGTGAAAAATAATTATACAGCTATAACGATCAGATTTTACTCTTAAATCTTTCCATACATAATATATGTGTACCAAAAATGTAAAATGGTTAAAATTGCTGTTAAACGTAGCATACACTTCACTGCTTAACAGGCCTATGTGTATGGAGTAGACTAGGTAACAGGTGTTCTATTTATAGCGCACTGCACTGGGTAACTTTGCTACATGCGTATCGAAGTGCTAAAAAAGCCATACACTCTATGAGGTAAAGGGTTAATTTTTAACAAGTTGAAAGTGGCAGCTTTTTTCTAATTGAAATACAGTAGAGCTTTACATTTGAAGTGCTGTAGCCCCAAATCTTTTACTTGTAATTTCAGTTGTTTCAAGTTGTTCTGGTGTTGTAGGCAGGAAAATGCATTACAGCAGGAGCGAGCAAGAATTTTAGTGATAGCAAATATTGGAGTGACACTGAATATAGAGACAATTGATGGTTTTATGATCGAAATTTTAATGTATTTATTTTTATGTGATTTTTATGAATAGGTGCGACTGATAGATGCTGGATTTGTGTGGACAGAGCCTCACTCAATGAGGATCAAAGTGAAGTTAACCATCCAGAAAGAGGTAAGTGTGAATCCATTATGTGAATTGCTTATAGTTCTTGATCTTGTTCAATTATTTGTTGAGTTGCAATTTGTGTTAACAGTGTTGTAATCAAACTTGGAAGTCAATTCTACAATGCATAATTTTCAAATATTTTGCATTGGATTGGTGACTCAATTTGGATTGGATTGGTGACTTATTTTCATTGAAATTGTAGGCTAGTTTTGGCCCCCTGGAGACCCCAAAATAATCTCAGAAGTCTCTCACTTTTTTCACCATATAGTTTTATAATGCTATTCAATTTTACTTTTTGTAAAAAATAATGTTTTTGTTCATTATACAAAGAAATCAGCAACAGAGATAAGGTCGTGTTGTTGTTTAGAATTTAAGCATTGATTGCCATCAACAGTCTGAGTGCTAGTGATAAAATCTTTTGAGTGAAATGATTTAAATAGTGGATTGGTTATGCAGCCTTCATAACTGGAGTACATATTATTACAGCCAATATGTTGCAGTTAAGATTATAGCCAATATGTTGCATTTAAGATTTTATACATATATATATATATATATATATATATATATATATATATATATATATTTATTTATTTATTTGGAATGTTGCTTTCACACCACACAAAATTGTCTCTTATCTCAGTTGGATCACAGTGTTTTCATTGGGACCCTCTGTTCTCAGGACTGAGTTCCCATTGTCACATGACCACTAAGAATTCTTTTCACATTAAGTAAAATACTGCATCTTCATCTGGAGAAATGAACTTTGACAATAAAATGTCAGTGTTGTAACCAGTGCGATCATCTATTTCAGGTTATGAATGGAGCCATCCTTCAGCAAGTTTTTGTGGTGGAATATGTTGTGAATAGTCAAATGTGTGATGATTGTCATCGAGTTGAGGCCAAGGATTTCTGGCGTGCAGTTGTACAGGTCCGACAAAAGGTGCGTTAACAATATACACTTAAATGTTAGTAAGAACATTAGTTTTCTGTTTAAATTAAACTTAGGGCTGTTCCATTTAAACATACATGGTACACAGGGAAGCCAGTTTTTAAAAAATGTATGCCAGTGTACATTGATTTCAGAGAGTTCATATTAAAATGATAAGAAAATTCTAAATTGCATCTATGGGTGAATACCCCACTTCAAAAGTGCCTTCCCTGAGTCCCATGTATGTTTTAATGGAACAGCCCTTACTTATTCTGCATTCATCCTGGCAAGATTGTGATGCTGGCATATGGACTGATAGAGATACTATCCTATCCAATTTTGTAGAATTTAGACTTTTGCATATAATTTAGTTTATCAAAGCTAAAAAAGAGGAACATGACAACAAACCAGTTGTTTGGAATGTCAGAATAATAGCAGAAGGGAAGAAGAAATAATGGTAAAGGTAGTTTTGTGAGGAAGGTGAATGCTTGTTGTTGTTTTTGGTCAGTCATGATGAAGGAATTGAAGATTCCATAATTAGAGGAATGGATAAACAATATGATTGTTTAGAAATTTGTTGTTTTTGTTGTACATGTTAATGATTCTAGGCAATTTTCCTTGATTGTTAAAATTGACGCTAATAATTATGATAAATGTGATTCCTTGATTTGCATCATTTAGTTGATTTCTGTCAATCTGACATTCATCTTGCATCTTGGTGTTTGCATTTAGGTCATTAATAACTGTTCCTTGTATTACAAAGTCACACTTAAGTGCATTAAGCTTCATTTGTCTAGGTTGGAGTATGTACTTTGATATCTGTGTCATCCACTAGTGTAACATAATACGATGTAAGAGGCTAAATTTGTTGACACATGCAGGCAGTATTTCAGACTTTGCTTGACAAAGACAAATAGGAAATTATGAGAGATATTAGTCAATAATGAGTTGAAAAGGAAACGGATGAAGGAAAGAAAATTTTCTGGTGCACTACATACAGGAACATGTCAATACTTGCTAGTAAAATTTGTCGTCTTGAGAAATTCTAGCCCCAAATTAGAAGCAAAGAGGAACAGTGGATATTGTATTTTTATGTACGTGCATCCCATATACATAGTGTCCATAGAGATATGAATTTACTGAATTATTTTAAGAAATTATTTCACTGGTTGTTCAGGACATCTGTTCTACATTGAAATCTCTGATTTGTTGTTTTTATGAAGGTTGCTATTTAGAAACACTTAAGATGAAGAAATTATCACATTATATGTCCATGTGCCAGTTCATGTGCAGTAATCAAAAGTTTTTGCATCAAGAAACATTATCACTTATTTCATTAAAATGACATTTGTCAAGATGTTAACATTATCTCTTATTGCATTAAAATGACATTTGTCAAGATGTTAATATTATCTCTTATTGCATTAAAATGACACTTTGTCAAGGTGTTAACTATTCAGGTTTTATTTAAGTAAATGATTATTCCAGACTGATCACAAGAAGACCTTTTATTACCTGGAGCAGTTGATTCTGAAGCACAGAGCCCATGTCCAAACACTGAATATCAAGCCGGAACATGGTAGGCTACATTATTAATTGGCTGTCAGTAATATTCGGTAGCAGTTTTGATGATGATGATGATAACATAGAAATTAAAATTTTAGCTGATAGCTGATTTCAGCTTTTTTGCACAAGAAAAACTGATGACATTATGTTAGAATAA
>JAECUM010028025.1:0-43047 GCA_016617855.1 Megalonaias nervosa | reverse complement strand
TGGCAGATGTCTGATGGTATCACTGTAATTGATTATGGCAGATGTCTGATGGTATCACTGTAATTGATTATGGCAGATGTCTGATGGTATCACTGTAATTGATTGTGGCAAATGTCTGATGGTATCACTGTAATTGATTATGGCAGATGTCTGATGGTATCACTGTAATTGATTATGGCAGATGTCTGATGGTGTCACTGTAATTGATTATGGCAGATGTCTGATGGTATCACTGTAATTGATTATGGCAGATGTCTGATGGTATCACTGTAATTGATTATGGCAGATGTCTGATGGTATCAGTGTAATTGATTATGGCAGATGTCTGATGGTATCACTGTAATTGATTATGGCAGATGTCTGATGGTATCACTGTAATTGATTATGGCAGATGTCTGATGGTATCACTGTAATTGATATGGCAGATAATTGGTGTTCTGCTATAGTAGATATGAATTGTCTTCTGTGAATAATAAAGTTGATACTTCATGTATACACTCAGAAGTCCTGAATTTTTTTACACATGGCCACTTATTTGGAGTTTAATATTTATTAGTTGATTTTTATTCTGTATTATTTTTAAGAATATATTTATCAAGTCCTGTTTTATGGGACTCACTTTTGTACATCAATAATGATGAGGTCACACATCCTTGCTCTAATTTCAGATTAAAACCACTTTATCCTGTCAGTATTGAGGGACCATCGATTACACAGTGCAGGGGAATAGTTTCAGGTTTGTATTCCCTATTCTCATCTAATAATGCCTTGTTTTCTGTTATTTTGTGCTGTAAATTTATTTTTTGAGGGTATTAATTTTCATTGTTTGGCAACAATGACATTATGTTCATACTGAAAATCATTGATTTTTATTCTTACATAAATTTATTGATTTGGGCAGATGGGCCTCATATGTTGTTTCAACAAGTGAATTGTTCATTTAGTAATTATATTTGTGGTTTGTAGAAATAAAAAAGCATTTATGAAGATTGGCACCAAGTGGAAAAAATTTGTAAATTTACAGAATAAGAATTGTGTGTGCCATCTGAACACAGTGTTTTTGCTCCACCACAAATATGGAAGGGGCATGTTGGTTAGGCAGTTACACAGCTTGGCTTGTGCATTCATCCTGTTGGGTAGTATACCCATTGACTAAATTAGGTCAATTTAACATAGGTTTAAAAACTAATTAACTTCGTTTAAATTTTATCATGTCAGTTTTAGGGCATTAATGGATATGAGACCTATATTTTATGCTTCTTTGATTTCTGTCAGTTTGAAATCCACTGTTGGTCACGGGGTCATGCATCTCCATACAGAGATACATTTGTTTCAGTTCAGCACCACTCTGCTTAAAGAAGGTCACTTCTTCCTATCATGAATCCCACCTTAGAAGCATTTTGACAATGTGATCACTTTGGTGGCCATGTGCATGCCCATATATCTATCCACACACTAGATTGACCACAATGTTAATTTATTTACTTTCCTTTTATTTTCAATACCATTTTATCCCACTCTCTTCAGACATGTACTATTATAGATCATGGATGAGTTTAACATGCAGGCTGTAGCTGGCTTCTTGTATAGGAATAAAAATCATCATACATGGTATTTTAAACATTTCCCATAATTCTCTGCAGAATGTTAACCCTTGGGATTTGTCTTTGTGTTAAAAATTATCCATTGAGTTACAGCCAGTGTTGGAATTTAAGAAATCATGTCTGATCTGTGCAATGAATTATAATCTTAATTGGAACATTGTGTTACATTTGAGGGCTAGAAATATGTAGAAGTGTGCCATGTTGCTACCCAAATGCTTGCTTACTAGATTGCCCCACTATTGTACAAGATGACCTGAATTGTGAAAAAATTGTTTGCTGAAAGTCAGTCATAAGGTTCAGATATTTTAGTGGGGAGGGACTTGTGTCCTTGTAGTTGCAGAAATGGCCTGCACAAAAACATCCAGAGTGGTAATATTATTACCAACAACATTTATCCTCTTATGTCATTAGGAGGGAAGTTTTGAAAAATCCCATGATTTGAAAACTACTGGCAGTTTTTGAATCTGTTTATATACATAATGTTACACTAATTTATGAGTTATTTTCATTTATAAGATGTACTTCAGTCAGAAATTTTTAGAAAGGTACATTTTATGTGAATTCACCTTTTATGTGTATTACTTATTTTCTTAGATTTCATAGGTGCTTAAATCATAAATCAGTGTGTAAATATAACATTTAACAGCATGTCAACACAATACAGGCTATATAGTGCTGATTAACAGTTAAGTTCTAAAAATTGCAAAAATAAGGTGTCACAAAATAAATTTTGTCAAGAACTTCAAGAAAACCAATAAAGTACTATTCAGTTAGAAGAAATAGGACTCATTCTCAGAATCTGTTTGCATAAATTTAGCTTCTGATGAGAACATTATTTCACCTTAACCATGAAAATTCATGCCCAAAAAATAAATGAATCTACAGTACCACCTAGGTAGGGTTTTGCTGACAACTGCATGACACTTACAGTGCCTATGTAACTGCATATAACTATCATGGTTAGTGAAAGTGTGGAATCTCTATGCTTTTTTCCCATGATGCACCATGCCAGTGTGTGACTGTCAGTATATCACTGTAGATGGAGGGAAAGTTTTCAAACTAGCCATTATGGGAATGGTGCTGCTGTTGTGTGAATGATGCCACTAACAAAATAATCCGTGGACACAGATTTGACTGGGTACTGGCCTATGATATTGGCTCGCCAATTTAGACTGGTAATCAGTGGACACAGATTTGACTGGGTACTGGCCTGTGATATTGGCTTGCCAATTTAGACTGGTAATTGGCAAAACCCCTATTACATGAATCATAAGATTTTATCGTCATGATAATTTTGCAAATTTAGGACATTTTAGGCATTCTTTCTACACAGAAAATTTTTGGATTTTGAAGGAGTGTGTTAGATGAATACAGATTTTGGTATTTTAGTTGTTTTGCATAGCTGAGTTTGCAGAATTACATGACTATGATAAGTATTTTGTTTTAATTTTATCCATACTCCAGACTCTTTTCATGTTTATATCATCTAAAAACAAATTTCATGCTTAGACCATGTGGCCATAAGACAGGCTGAGCTTGTGGTATAGCCTTGCATTTGACACAAAGCGTGTATCAGATATCCTGGTCTTAAGGTCGACAGAGTGTATGGTATAGCCCTGCATTTGGTACACAGTGTGCTTAAAAGATATCCCAGTCATAAAGCCAGCTGAGTGTATGGTATAGTCCTGCATTTGGTAGACAGCTTGCATCAGATCACCTGGTCATAAGCCAAGTGAGCTTATGGTATATAGCCTGTATTTGGTGTACAGTGTTGTGGATCATGCTTTAATGAACATTTGCTATTTAGATCTCTTTTCCAAAAAATACTTCATTAAATTGAACCCTGTTTTACAGAGATCATTTTGCTATCACTGTCCTTCAAGTTCATGCAGATGATATCAATCTGCCATCAAGTATAACCACCATTAATAAATATAAATAAACTTATAAATAACTTCTTCTTGAAAATCATATCAGAAGTTTGAAAGAAAACACTCTAGTGTCATGCCTTCAAAGTTGTTACAAGTGATGCAGATCTGGTTTCAAATATTTCTGCCATTACTTAAAATAGAAAAATCTTTAAACATCTTTTTTCAAAAGTCACTGTTCAAAATGTGACCAAATTTGACAGAACATATTGTGCATGAAGGGCTTCAAAGTTTTGCAAATGCATGCCAATCTATTATATGTGGCAACTGTTAGTAAAGGTACATAATCTTTAATGCATGTCTTTTTTGAAACAAAAGCAAAACAAAAAGAAAACATTTTCATAGCATTGGACTAAATTTGGCAGAAAGCGTTTACTAATTTTAGACCAGAAATTTTTAGGCTTCTTTTTAAATTTCATTATATATGATTTCAGATGCACATAGCTATGGTCCCAGTGCAAGTCGTACTCTTCAGCGGAGGCAGCAACTTTTGAAACAGATTCCAAATGTACACGAGTACCTTTATGACCGACCACACACAGTTGAATCTCTTCATCAAACCTCTGTCGCTTCTAGTGGAGATGAAAGTAATTATAATGGAGAAATATCTGATGATTCTTTTGACAGTAACAGGTTTGTTGTAAATTCTGATCCATTTTTCTTTGTTGTTCCTTTGCTTGTTCATGAAAATGCCTTTTGCAAATGACATACAGTATGTTGCTCCCTTTAAATTGGTTCCTTTGCAGATATCTGCATGAACTTTCAGCAATTTTACAACCAGTTCTTTTGAGTTTTAACATGTTCCTTCAACAAAGCATATGTTAGTTTAGTATGGTTTTAAAGTGGGGTGGGGGGTGGGAAACCCAATAACTAAGAGAAAACCCCTGACCATGAACCTGAAAACCCAGAAAAAAAACTAATCTTGAACCTGAGGAAATCCCTGACCTTGAACCTAACAACCCAGACAAAACCCCTGACCATGAACCAGAGAACCCAGAGAAAACCCCTGAACTTGGATAGGCAATCATTTACACTTGTACATTCCAAAACTTACTCTCCTACTCATCAGTTTGTATTTGATCTCTGGCCACATTATCATGACCACCAGTCAAATTGCTATCTCTCTGTTTTTATAACCCAGTAAAGATGTGAATTTTGCATTTAATCTGATAAGCCATTTAAAATACAGTAACTATCTTGAAAAAGTTTAGTGTGTGACTGGTTATATTGACTTGGGTTGCTACTCCTCCTGAATGAGTGTTTTTATTAACATGGTGTTGCTACTTCACCTGAATAAATGGTTGTATTGACATGGTGTTACTACATATCCTGTGAGATTGTTTGTATTGACATGGATTTGTTACTTCTCCTAAATGAATGGTTGAAAAGTAGAACCTGTCTTGAAAGACCACCCCTTCTGCCAAAAAATAATGGTCTCTCAAGACAGGTGGTCTCTCATAAGAGGTCATAACACTATATAATCAATAAGTCTGTGCATGGAGATTCTGGTCTCTCAAAACAGGTGGTCTTTCAATGCAGTGGTCTCTCAAGACAGGTTTTACTGTATTAACATAGGGTTTTCCTTAAAATACTTCTTATATAGTTGATCTTAAATGAAAATAGTTGATAGTAAGTTGAGAGTAACTATTGTTACATTGATTTCAAGGTTTAAGGGTCATGACTGTAGATTTTATCTGCAATGGATTGTCTACATGACAACACAAATGAGTAAAAATGGAATTATTTGGCTTAAATCTGGTTTGTGAATTTATCTGAAGGTTACCTCAACTAAGTGCTAATTTAGTGGTCATAACTTTGGTTTTTGACCTATAGAGCCTTGTGAATACAACAATTCTTACAAATAGTAATTATAGGTTTTCACCAAACTTGGCATGTGGGTATGTATGGCTTGAGAGTAACTGAGAAGAGTTAAGTTATTCTGTTATCCATGACATCAGACTCAATGACAAAGGTCATGACTAAAATTTGTGTGTGCAACTTGTGATCCAAGTGACTGTGATTCAGTGGTTAATATGCCAGTCTCATAACCAAAAGTTTGCAGTTTCTAATGGTATCATTGGATTAGCCTGGATCAGCTACCATGGCATGTCCTTGGTAGCAAAAATACAGTCATCTCATGAATTTTTACCAATTTTTGGGGGGTCAGTAGAGTGTCAATTCTTTCAAGGGTCTTCTTTCAGCAAAATTAAAGACATTTTCTTATTTTCATTATTAATCTAATACTGAAACTATTGTCAAATATACATTTAATTGCCTTTAGAAATAATCTTTTCAATTAATGTTGATGATATTTGAATAGCTTATGTACATCAAAATGTAACTGCAAGAATGACTGTTCTGCTATAGGGAACAACAAACAACCACATCAATTTCAGTGAATGAAAATTTGTACCAGGTGCATCTTGGTGATCTGTATAAAGTTGCTGTTTTGTTTGTTTATAGCAAAGGTTATAAAAGGATCAGTATCCCAAATAGCTATGTGATACATCAGCAACTGTTTTGAAATCAGTACTAATGTTATGAGCATTTCAAGAACTATGGTTCAAAGCAAGTACCACTGAGATGCAAAGTGATGCCTGTTAATTGCAGTGTCTACAGTTCTGAAGCAGAAATTACTAGAGAAGAATCCAGCTTTGTAAAAAGCTTTAAAATATTTTGATCCTTTGCAGTGTCAGGTCTGACTCTGAATACATCTTTCTGTTGATGTTGATATTGGAGATTGCAGTCCAGGGATTCTTTCTGAATACATCTTTCTGTTGATGTTGATATTGGAGATTGCAGTCCAGGGATTCTTTCTGAATACATCTTTCTATTGATGTTGATATTGGAGATTGCAGTCCAGGGATTCTTTCTGAATACATCTTTCTGTTGATGTTGATATTGGAGATTGCAGTCCAGGGATTGTTTCTGAATACATCTTTCTGTTGATGTTGATATTGGAGATTGCAGTCCAGGGATTCTTTCTGAATACATCTTTCTATTGATGTTGATATTGGAGATTGCAGTCCAGGGATTCTTTCTGAATACATCTTTCTGTTGATGTTGATATTGGAGATTGCAGTCCAGGGATTCTTTCTGAATACATCTTTCTGTTGATGTTGATATTGGAGATTGCAGTCCAGGGATTCTTTCTGAATACATCTTTCTATTGATGTTGGAAGGTCAGAGTTTGTTTCATACAGTCTGGGGATTGATTCTGAAAACAGCTTTACATTAATGTTGATATTGGCAATCAGGACTTTCCCCTCGAAGTCTAGGGATTGACTCTAAATACATATTTCTATTGATGTTGGAAGGTCAGGACTTGCCTCATACAGTCAGGGTATTGACTCTAAATACAGCTTTCTGTTGATGTTGATATTGGGAATTAGGGCGTGCCTTTTGCAGTCCAGGGATTCTTTCTGTATACAGCTTTCTATTGATGTTGGAAGTTAAGGGCTTGCCTCATACAGGTTGGGGATTGATTCTGAATACAGCTTTCTATTGATGTTGATATTGGCAATCAGGGCTTGCCCCTTGCAGTCTAGGGATTGACTCTAAATACAGCTTTCTATTGATATTAGAAGGTCAGGGATTGCCTCTTGCAGTTCAGGGATTGATTCTAAATACAGCTTTCTATTGATGTTGATATTGGAAATCAGCGCTTGCTTCCTGCAGTTTATGGATTACTTATAAATATAGGTTTCTATTGATGTTGGAAGGTCAGAGCTTGCCTCTTGCAGTCCAAGGATTGACTTAAATACAGCTGTCTATTCATGTTGATATTGGAAATCAGGGCTTGCTTCTTGCAGTTTAGGGATTGACTCTAAAGACAGCATTCTATTGATGTTGGTATTGGAAGGTCAGAGCTATGTATTCACTGTAACATGAAATGTCCAGTACAAAGTAAACTGTAAACCAAATTTAAAACTGAGAGTTCAGGACCAGAGAAATAACTGCTGTTCAGGAAAATATGAAATCTCACTGCATAGAGTTTTCATGCCATGTCAGCAGTTTCTTCATGATCCTCAGTTTCCTCCATTTTAGTGAGCACCCTATGCCAGCATCTTAGCTGCTGGTCAGATTGTCTTACAGTCCACATAACATCACAAAAGTTCCAGTTATATTAAAGCTGTTCTTTCTTATTTCTGACAGATCTCTCCCAGATGAGATCCTTTATACAACACCAAAGTCAGTGTTCGAACTCGATAAGCAGAACACAAGGGTCAACATACCTACTACTGAAAGGGGAGGTAAGTCATGTTTTCCTTTAACCGTCATAGGAGCTAACTTGACAAAAAACAGTCAGCATATCATTAAAGGTCATATAGTTTGGAATTTTGCTGATTCTGCATTCTTTGGGTGGATATAAAGGTCATTTAGTATGAAATTTGGCTGATTCTAAATTCTTTGGGTGGATATAAAGTTGATATATTTATTATATTACCAACACTGGCACTTATTAAGATAACAGACCATCCTCTTGATCAAACTTCCATCAAAACATTCATTATGAGGAAATGTCTGACTTTAATACTTGGAAAGTAACATTCAGTCCATGATACAGTCTGGTCTGACTTTAATGCTTGGAAAGTAACATTCAATCCATGATACAGTCTGGTCTTGTAAGTCTGACTTTAATGCTTGGAAAGTAACATCCAATCCATGATACAGTCTGGTCTGACTTTAATGCTTGGAAAGTAAGATCCAGTCCAAGATACAGTCTGGTCTGGCTTTAATGCTTGGAAAGTAACATCCAATCCATGATACAGTCTGGTCTGACTTTAATGCTTGGAAAGTAACATCCAATCCATGATACAGCCTGGTCTTGTAAGTCTGACATTAATGTTTGGAAAGTAACATCCAATCCATGATACAGTCTGGTCTTGTAAATCTGACTTTCAAGTGTCAAACTATTCATAGGTGGGAACAATTTGATGAATGTCAGTTAAACTGAGATTGGTTCATCTGACAGAATTTTTAAGATCATGTGGCTGAAAGGCCGAGTGAACTTATGGTATTGCCCTATATCCATTATGTGTTGTCACTGTCTGAGGTAAGACCATCCATCAACAATTGTTTGTTACCTCGTTGGAATTTATACATCAGATCTAGTTTTGATACAGCTTGGAATAGGGGTTTGTATCTTAAAATACCAGACAAGTTTAATAAAAATTCATGCACATTAACGAAGTGATCTTTCATCTGTTTGGCTGACATTTTTACCACTTTAAAGGCCATATTTCTAATATGATCTTGATAAAACATGAAATATTAGCTTATAAGATTAAAATCTCTTACTGGCCTCATTATCACTCTGAAAGCTTTATTTCTGATACAGTTTTGTTTTGCCTTGGTAAATTGATCAAGCATTCTGACTGGATCGATTTCTTTTGGCTGCATCCAATCAGATAGCAGATTGATAGGTATTGTTTCAGTTAGCTACATGCCTAGTGTTGATGTTTAATGAAGATGATGAAGCTGACATTAGCCCCAGAGTCCTTCTTGAAGCCCCAAATACTTAATCCCTGGATAATACCTGAAGGCTGCTCAGAAAACAATGATTTACTGTCAGCAAGCAATGGCTGATGTAATCATCAAATGCAGAACTGGTATATGACTGTCAGTCTTGCAGTGGCTTACAAACACTACTGGAGATTTGAATATTTACCTATAACTGGCTCCTGGTATGTAAAAGAACATTTTTAACTTGCATTTCAGTAGACTTGGAAGAAGAAGGAAAACAGATCATCCCCTATGATTTAATCATTTAGTGTTAAAAATTGGAATTAAAAGTGAGTCTTTTTAAAGACTAGCAATGAATTGTTGATGCTTCCCAATAAGGTCACATGAAATTCTGCCCATTTTACTTGGACAATGGGCAACCTGGCAGTTTCTCCTATAACAGAACACCCAAAAAATTGACCATTTTGAACAAAACACATGAAGCAAAATCAGCTTAAGTAAATTAAAAATATAGATACTAACAGAAAGCCTGATTTGCATTCTGTATATGTCTGTATGTTATGTAACAGTATCTTGAGATTCATTGAATTTATTTCAGCTTCCAAACACCATATAAACTGAATGGTAAATCTGCCAGCATACCACAAATATAGCTGCTGATGACGTCATTCGGGATCTATCTGTTGTTTAAAACAGACTGTATCTGGCATATCAATTAAATGGATCTAGGTTAACAGCTGGTACCACCATACTTTGGCTACATAATACACTGCTTGTTTTCAGTAAATCATCATTCACTTCAACTATGTATGTATGTATGTATATATATATATATATATATATATATATATAGAGAGAGAGAGAGAGAGAGAGAGAGAGAGAGAGAGAGAGAGAGAGACTGGTCATGAAAGCCAAATTAAGATATCCCACCCTCCCCTGTGCAGGGATCTACCTGAGTCAGTATATTTGAAAGCTATGAAGATACTTACCTTATATAACTGTGTAAATATGCAAATGACAAAATACACAAATGCAGCTTACATCAGCCCCTGGACCATCCTTTCACTTGGGAACTTCACTACAATTCTGAAATTGGGATGGTGATCAAAATTGGTAAAAGCCTTTGGATATTTGTTTTACAAAACCTTTCTCTGTTTTGGAAACAACATCAGTATCATGGATGCTTTGATTGTAAAATAATCAGAGATAGAGTTTTGTACTTGAGACTGAACTAGACTTTATTTAGCTGGCCTGGCCAGTAGGTTGATTGATGTTATACCAGGGTCTTGTGTCAATTGTGTATTGTCCATAGTGCATTGTGCATCTCTGAACATGTATTGTTCTTGAAAACCATTGTTCATCTGACCTATTCTGTTACTTCTCTTGAAAACCACTGTGCATCTCTCAACACGTACAGTTATTTGTCTTGAACACCACTTAATAGAATTTGACCAAATTGATATCAAAGTCAATTTACAATTTACTTTAATGATACTGAGCTGTGACAAAACATCAGCGGGTAAGAATACAAAATTCTTAAAATAATGGCTGTTATCAAATGACATGCCCATCCAACAGTTTTACAAAAGTTTGACAATTATTTACTAAGGATGTCTATGTTTAATAATCAGGCCTTCACACAGACACATAAATTTTGAGAAATTTATTAGACCAATCCTCTCGTCTTATCATGGGAGGAATCCTGTACTTCACAAACAAAACAGGATTGGATTAAATTTGTCAAAAAGCATTGTGGTATCAATGCCTTTCAAATTTATATAAATAATGCCAATTTATTATCAATTAATGCTGATGTCATCAAAATAGAAGAGTTTTTAAACAACTTATTAATAATTGCTCAACCAAATTGAACCAAATTTGACAGAAAGCATCCTGACCTCAAATCCTCTATATTTTCCAACAGTGATGCCAATTTGCGATAAAATGTGGCAGCACTTATTGAAGATTAAATTGACTTGAAATTAATATTTTATTTGGTCATTGGACCCATTGCTTTCAATAATTACTTTATGTATATTTCTATATATTTTTTTTGTCAATTGCTTCAGTTTGACTGGATGAATTTAGGTCAGTATATCGTCCCAAAATAAGTATTAACTTGAAGGCAAAAGATTGTCATTTTGTGTGATTAAAGTTTTACTCTAGGGTTGCACATAGTAAGAATTTAATTGTGTTTATCATGTTTATATATTGTTTGCATATTATACACATATAATAACACCCCAGATTCAGATGGCATGGTGTAAGATGAATGCATCTGAATGATACATCTAAATAATGTCATGGCAGCATGTAACGTGAGGCATCAGAATACACTTTTATTGGGCTACTTTGGATATCTTTAAATATAAATGTTGTAATTTTAGTCTCATAAAAAATTTTGCATAACTTTTGTACTTTTTCCAATGACAAGATTTGAAACTCATTGAAAATTATCAATCCTCACCAAAAATGCAAAAGATATGAATTATTTGATTTAGTTAGTTAATTCCATTTGAAATGGGCACTTAAGAAAGATTCTTTATGCAAGCTTATAAAATAATACATGAAAAGGGTCAAAATTTGCATACCAATTTTGATTGGCAGTTTGCATTCCCACTATTTACAAAAATGTTTTAAACTTTTTATATACAGATATAACCAATGGCTCAGCAGACACAGTTCAGCCAAGTTCAAGGGAAATAACTCCTACACCAAGGATGTTTGTCACAGAAATTAACTCAAAGTCAGAGAAAATTGATGCAGAATTAGCAGGGCATTTGCAGAATGGTTCACCAGTGAAGAAAACTAATGAGGATGAAATTATTACTGAGAAAAACAGCAGTGCTGAAATGAATCCCAATGACATACCATCTTCTGTGGAAGGCACTAGTAATCGCAGTAAAAGTCCGTACAAGTCTGTTCGATTTGTGGAGGATGCACATAGTAAAGAAATCAAACAGATGAAAAATGCCAAGATTGCTGAGCAGCAGCTAAAGTTGAGTCAGAAAAACGATCTTAATATCATGGATTTAGATGAAAAGAAGAAACCTACAACAAAAAAAGGGAATGTATCTTGTAAAGAGGATGCAAGTAAAGAAAATGAGCACTTGGATAAAGACGATGATAATGATGATGATAAAGATAACAGAAAACCCAAAGATGGGAAAGGAACTGATGACTCAGCTGTTGAGAAAATGATGAACATCATCTCCTCCAGCAAGGGAGGTAACTCTGAGAACAAAATATCTGACTCTTCAGAAACAAAAGGTAAGAAAACAAGTATTGCTTCAAAAGTGTCTCAAGATGAAATTGATTCTGTTATGCAAAATTTGGAGAGAGCCAGGGTTCAACACTGTTCACGCTACAGCCAATCACAGGTCAGTGCTGACCTGCGTCCACTTCAGGTTCAAACTGTACTTCATGGGGATGCTATACATAATGTGATTTGTACTGAGAATCGAAGTAGATCGCCCAGTCCAAACCGTCAGAACACTTCTAGAGTAAAGCTAAATAATTCTCTGAAATCTTCTCATGAGAAAGAGCAGGAATTTCTCTTTTTTTCTCATAAAGACAGTGTCGAAAGTGGTACTGAAGATTTTGATTATACTGTTTCTAGGCCAAAGGTAAAATTCCAGCTTGAGAGTGATAAGAGTGAAGACTCCAAACCATCAATATTCTGGGAGAGTGATACAGGAGATGAGATATTGATAGGGGTTCGAGGTGATACTGATATAAATTTTGACACATTAGAATCTGAGCTTGAACTTCTTCAAACCATTATTCAGAAGAATTTGTCCAAGGAGAAGGAACTTGATGAAGGTTTAGAGATTGTAACACTAATAGAGGAAAATAAAAAGAATGAAGAATCTAAATGTAAAGTTTCTCCCAGAGCAGAATCTCCATTCATTGATAGATTAAATTTAAGTTTATCCAAGGACCTCAACAGTGAACGAGGTAGTACTTCTAATGTTGCTGTTGATTCAGTGAGGGATGGAGGGTATTCAGACCTGCTGATGCAGTATAGACGAAGATGTATCCAAAGTTGGGAGCACTGTGGGGAGATTTCTTCTCAGTCCAATCAAGATAATGCCAAAATGAGACCCCAAAAAATGTCATCTGCTGGCATCATCAAACCCAAGAGGGTGTCATCTGCTGGCATTATCAGACCAAAGAGGATGTCATCTGCTAACTCTGATAAACAGAGCAGAGACTCAGACACCAACCAAGATTCTGGAGTGAAAGATATAGAATCTTCACAGGGCTCACAGCAGAATTCTTGCAGAAGTCAGAGGTCAGAAAATTATAGAGGAAGAAGTATGTCATTGGATGAAGGGTGCCAGAGGAAGCGTCAGTCCATAGAGAGGGAAGTGCTTGATAGCGGTTGTGGAAGTGAGGTTACATTCTCTGAAATGCCAGGGACAGGTACTGCAATGTCAGATGTTCCTCAGCTTAACCTTAGCAATGGCCTTGACCTTGCTCAAAAGAGTGACAACAGGGGAGATGCGAATAGCCATGAAGGGCGGAACCTACTTGACATTGTCTGTGATCATCTACCCAATGCAGAGTCACAGGTTTGTTGCAGATAGGGAGGTATAAGTGTCAGTGTTTGGGCACTAATGGTGTTAGTCAAAAGGTTTAAGTGGTTTCTTGCAACGTTTTCAAATTTTGTTGTCTTAGTTCATATAGGACTTAAATATGTATTTGAAAACCCCTCACATGACTACTTGTGCATGAATCCACTGTAAATGTGAAAATAACATTTGCTTTACCAACTGGTGGCATGCCATGATGATGTAATAGAAGGGATTTGAGGGCAAAAGTCCAATTAGTGCACTGCATATACATCATTAAATTTTTATAATTGTTGTAATTCGATATTTATCAAAATAATTTCATTTCCTTGCAAATTCTAAGGTTGGTGATACTGGTTTGTAGAGTATTATGTACATGTGACGTGGTGACTACATAAAGTTCACTCTGAATATAGCAGTTCTTCTTCTTAAAAATTAAATCTTACAGATCATATCTATTTTAAAGTTAATAACATTAATTACAAGAAGTTTCAGTTTCACTTTGAATTTTATTCACTCAATAATAATAATAATAATAATAATAATAATAATAGTAATAAAAAATAGCAATTAGGACATTATTGTAACAATCATCATCAGTATCATTATTGATGATTGTTATAATAGTGTCATAATTGCTATTTATTATTATTATTATTATTATTATTATTATTATTATTATTATTAATTTCACCATCATAATTATGATCATCAGGTGTCATTGTCAATAGTTTACTCCCTGCACTTGCTGTTCAAACTTAAAACTTACATAAGGATCATTACAACAAAACCTAGTGGCAAAAAGCTATAACAAATATAAATTTTAAAGAAACAAATATAATCAAGTGTTACTTAATGGATGGGAAAAATACCAAGTTGTTTAGATTAAGTAATAGTGAATAAAAAGAAAGAATTGGATTTATTGAGAGATTTATGTACCAAAATGTCAGTTTCTGATTAACATATACAGTATTTGCATATGAAATTGTGCTTGTGGTTTTCAAGATTGGCAATGGATATTATACCTAAAGAAATCTATTTTATTCAGTTTGGTTTTAACTGCGAGTAAACTGGATAATATATTCTCACACAATTTACCACTTAAAGTCATGTAAAGGCATTCCTGCCTTAGATGTAGCATGCCTTTGGTTTCTGAGTGGTTACGGAAAACCTGTACTCAGCACATGTTATTTTTTCCTATTTTGGGGAAAATAAGTAGGATTTAATGATCAGGTTTTTCTTCATTTATAAATTCATAACTTTTAATATTTGAAATGCAATTGCTATGATGAAAGTATAAAACTGTTGCAAGAAACCCATTAACACTTCTTATGACAGTTTTTTTTAGTATTCCAATATACATCATTCAGCAGTTCCTCAATATATGGCACCCCAGTGTGACATGATCCCTTTTATACAGTTGGTATGGATGCCATAGCATTATGCAATAGTAATACTATTGTGATGTGTAAAGGGCTTGCTTAAGAAATATTTACAACTTTGATAGTGAACCTTCCCCCTTGCTGTTCATACTGTTTTTACTAAGAGATTTATACCTTGCACTTGCCTATATAAGAAGATAAAAACAGTGATTCCCTTTAATATTGCTATAGTATGGAAAAGCTTTCTTCATGCACTTCACCTCTAGGTTATTTATTACAATAATTATCTCATGATTATCTTCTTGATTTACTGCTTCTCTAGTCTTCTTTCTTTGAGGATGATACACAAAAGAATCAAGATTCAGCTTTTATATATACTTGTACCACATGATCTATCACGTTACCCAACAAGTCTATTCCCAACTGGACCATCACATTCTCAATATGGGGATACCTATCAAAACGGCCAACTTACGGTGCAGGGGAAACTTGCTACACAATGTATAATGTACCCATTATGAGATGGTCTCAATATAACAATATGGCTCCACTGGACAGAGTTTCAATGAGGAATATTTATTATTATTATATGCCCATTTTTTTCTCCATTAACTTTGCATTGTCAGAATCGTTCAGTATTTCCCGATATTGCACCCTCACACTCAATTCATACTTAATGCACGCGAATAAAGGAACTACTTTCTATCGTAAACAAAAAATTTTTTTTTCTGAATGAACTAAAGCAGATGTTACATGGACTGCCACATACCAGCATATGTTTTATGGACTGCCACATATGAGCAGCTTTGGCACATTCCACATTAACATTTTTGATACAGTGTTTCAGATTTAGGCTAGCTATAGACACCAGACAGGGTCCTTACAATAACATGCAAGTTATAAGACATAAACTGTCTTCTTTAGCTGGTAATAAAAATGGCAAAAATATACTTACAATTTTACGTCCTGAATTTCCTCAAAATGTACATTAGTAGTTCTGCAAATCCGAATTACATGAGTCATGTCATGGGTTCTCAAGCTTGATTACACATTTTGAAATTGGACTGTAATTTCGAGTTTATTCCAAGTGCAGTTACATCCTCCTTACTGCGCTCAAAATGAAATAAACATTAAATTCCACAGTGTCTTTTCGATAATTGCAATTGAAAGACTTCATATTTTTCCCACATTATGATCTGAATCATTCAATGACAGAACAGAAACACGCACGCCGATGTCAACACACTTCAATATGATTAAATTGGCAGACACTGCTGGAATCCGATGTAAGTTACTTCATGTAGATAAATCCAGACCATAATCATGAAATTGCGTTGAATCACCAAACATACCAAAACGTATTCATTCCAGATCAAATGGAAAAGTTGTTGCAATGCGCATTCATTAACAATATTACTCCAGATTTCTATTTTAAGTAGACCAAATGCCATTTTCTTTCGAAACTTACGTCTAGCGCACGACCAACTTCCAATTTGTCTGGGCGGAGTTACTTGCTCATTAATAATGTTGTTGTTTAATGATGCAGCTACGCTTGTGTGTTTAATTTGGAATATGGCATACATTCAGTTACTTTGTTTCCTGTAGTGTATTTTTGTTTATATATTTAAGCCTTGGGTAGAATAAGAAAATGAGCATATAATAAAAAGGTTACTGCATTTGTATGGGAAAATATGAACTCATTTTATCGGATGAATATACTGCACTCCCAAGGCCGTGCAGTATGACCATCCGAAAAACTCGTTCATATTCCCATACAAATGCAGTAACCTATAATTATTAAACCATGGCATTGACACTTTCAAATTAACCTTTGTTTTCCAGAATTAACTTTGAAGGGTCATCATTTTTTTGGCTTGGAGGTTTTTGATCCTTTTGTGCCTATGGCATACTGTCCATTCTCTTTTACTTAATATTTTTGTTTTACAAATAATAGTAACAAAATTTATTATCTGACTAAAAGTAGTAACAAAGGATAGATCCACCGGCCTTTTATAGCCATTTTATATCAAGGGAGACAACTCAGCTTTGGATAAATGATAAAGCCCAGATAATAATTATCTTCCCTGTATTTTGTTACCACTTATGTTAATACTTCAAACAATAGCAGAAAATTCTTTTAAAGGAACCTTATTATTTTCTCATATAATGTTTCAAATGTTTATATAAATTCTCTAGTGATAAATAAGAAACAGGACATTTAGGAAAATATAATAAACATTATATATAGCTGCTTGGTTCCAGTAATAAAATGGAACATGAACAAACAATATCTTTGTAAGCAAGTTCTTATATCTGATCCTATGTAAATTAAGATCACTTCAACCCTTCAAGCAATCAGTTGTAAATTAAGATCAACCCTTCATTTGATCCTGTTTAAAAGCCAAGCCATCAGTAATCTCAATTCAGTTTATTAATCTTGTTTGCTTTTGCAAATTTTAAGCTGTAAATATAACTTTTCTAGTGGCAGTGTCAATATTAAGATTCTGTGTTAAAGATTGTGCATGTCTTAGTGATGATATTATACAGAACCCTTGCTTTCTTTTTCTTTTATTTCTTTTTTTTTTCAACTCTGTTTGACAGTGCCCAGAAGAATCCATGTAATGTCATTCATTTATCTGAATTCTATGTATTTAGGCCAGTAAGGCACTGAACAGGATAAAATGACAGTTAGTTTGTACAAGATCAGTCATATATGAAACACTCTCCACAGCACAGATGTTGGCATTGTGTAGTCCTGGAAGTGATGGAGACCTCTAACCTGGCATGAGTAACCAGGTACCCTTGCATATAATATAACTGGGCATCAAACCCAGGACCATAGAGATGCAAAGTGAGTATGCTACTGCTTTGCTATTTTGGCCATGTAGATGAAGTGCAGTCCCAACAATGTTTAAATTACCACTCGTCTTGCATAACAAAAGATCGTAATGTGACAAAAATTTCTTGCGGTTTTCTGGAAATTGTTACTTGTTGTTACCCACCCACCACTGATCAACATGAATGGATTTTTTTCAAGTCCAGGACCTGTATCCTCAAAAAGTCTTAGCACATAACTCAAGCTTATGCTTAAAATATGAAAACATTAACATTCTGCAAAATAGATTGAGATGAAGAATAAGGTTAGCATGATCCAACTTTCAGTACCTTATCTTTGTTTTCTCCACTAGTCACTAAGATGTACTTCAAATATCATATTACATGTATTCTAATTTTTTAGGTTTTGTGCTTTAGCTTGTGTGTTTTGCTCAAGAAGTTTGAGAATGTGAAGCCCAAACCTAATTCTGTATTTAGTCTAAGACATCGAAACTTAATAATGCAAGCGTCAAAGTAATATAGATTTAGCTGTATTTTTCTTTATCTTTCAGAAGCTAAACACTGAAGCATCTGAAGAAATGAATCCTATTCTGAGGTAAGAATTAAATATGGGCAGATTGGTTGTGATTCGTCTTTCTGGATGCTTTATCAAAAACATCAGTGTAGATCTAATGGAGAATATAGAATGAAAAATTGCATAACAAACTACAAATTAAAAAGAATTTTTTTGTTCAAAGTAATCATTCTTTCTTGTAAGTATGATTTTTTTGTCCAGTTTGTTGACAGTTGTATTATTCTCTTCCTAATCATCAAGCTAACATTGCGATGAAAATGAAAATATTTTTTGTTTAAGAAATGGGAGATTATTTGGATTAGGAAATTATTTGAAATAAAATGAAATTGTCATGATCTTACATGTACTTCAACAGACTAAAGAAGTTGCGACAAAGACCAAGAGTTGGGTGAGAACTGATTATTTTTGTATGGATGTATCTGTAGCTAGATGCACTAAAGGTGTACGAGTATTAGTGTACGAGTATTAGTGTATGAGTATTAGTGCACATAGACCTTAATATTTCATATATGTACTGTATGATAAACAACACAGACCCAAGTATGTCATTGCTTAATGTGCCAGTGGATAAGAGTCCATGCTGTACAATTTTGTCAAGTCCGCTATGACTGTTGCTTGACGTAGCAATCATTTGACATTTATATGCATATCCATTGTCATCTACTTGTATACACCTTTCCCCATGAAAGATTAACAAGTACTGTATGGTGTCTACTCTCAATGGTTGTTGTGTACAATTGTCAACAATGCCCAAATTATAATAATATATTGCCCCAAAAATATTGTAGGAGCTAACATTGCTGCTTACCGTCAGCAGGCTCCCCACTGCCACAGGTAACACACAACAATGGAAGCAATAGCAAACATTCAGAATCTGACTGAATTAATGACAATGTTAAAGTTCTTTTTAGATCAAGCTCAGTGTTTAAGTTTTGGTTTTACTCTCTGGCTTAATAAAATGGTGGACTTGACAAATAGTGGGTTTATTGAACTTTTGATTTACAAGTCAAACAGTGTAGAATCGGGTCTTCCAGCACATTGTTTACCTGGTTGATGGTGGTAGGAGTTACTTCATGGTATCTAAGTGTGTCCTCTTCAATTCAGTACATTTTCTGAACCTGCCAGTAAATTAATAGGTGTTTTTCAAGAAATTCAGGTGCATGACTAGGTCCTCATTGGTGGTTCTCAGTGCAGGAATAATTCTTTATTTAGGAATAGGGGATTTATTACTTTGAAGTGTACATCTGACACCAAAAAACCCCTTGGGTTTAGATATTTTGCTTATCTGCTTTGACATTGGCATGTTTGCATAATGATTAACAATATAAAGTCACACAGAAAATCAGTTGAGACAGGTATACATACAGGTAGTACATGCATACATATATGAATTTAAATTTATTATGGTACATGATGATTAGCATTATTTGATACCCTATCCAAAATACTGTCGAGCAACATAGTTGAAATGTACAAGCTCTGGGTCTGTGATGTTCAAAGTCAGTTGCACATCTAAATATTTTACATCGTTTCTTCATTAAGACCAAACAGATAAATATTACAGAGTATTCCTCCCTGATAAGGCCAGGGGGCTAAACTAATAAAATCACGACAGTATTTTCTCTCATGATAAGACCAGTGGGTCATGCTCATTAATTTGTCAAAGGTTGTTGAGTGTGTGGGTGGGGTGGAGATTTGGGGGTGGGGTGGGGTGTCTTATTATTGTCAAAGATATCTTTATGAAATCTGTCAGAATTCTGCAAAAGGGGGTGGGGTGGGTGGAGGCACAGGGCTATCATCAGATAACTATGGTAGTAGCAAGCACAAAAGCTGCACACCATAGGAATGGAGAAGATTTGCATTAGAGGCAACCAGTTTGAACTGAAGCTGTGTTTAGGTTATCTCTCTACACTTCATTTTTTTCATAAGATGTTCCCTTAAAGGTTCAGATTAAAAGAGAATATCATTCCCAAAATCTTGGCCAAGGACATAATTGGAGATTTTTTTCCATTCACATGTTCCCCAACTAAATGGTCCTGTTTGTTTTAATTTTTTTAATACAACTGACTAACAATTTAGAACCTGAAACAATCTTTTCCAGACCTTTCTCTATTATAACTTCCATTTGCAACAAGCACCATATTATTTGCACCATTTTTGCTAGCTTTTGTTGCACATGATTACATGATTTTTTTTTCTTTATAGTTTTCATCTAATTGGTTATTCTACTGTAAATTAATTTATTTCATGGGCATTTGTTTTTATGGTTTGGTGAATAAATGCTCTATTTGTTGGTAATAAAATTCATGGATTGTGGAAAGGGAGTTTTACATGGGTGGGGTGGGGGTGTTTCAGCTTGCATTACTTTAAAGCACAGTGAATTTCTGGTGTGGCCCTGCATCCTCTGCATGTCATCTGTCATGCATCATCTGTAATGTAACATTCATCATCTGTCATGCATCATTCATCATCTGTCAACATTGTAATTTTTTTCTTCAGTTTGGAGGAAACTTGGTGGTAATATTCCTCAAGATATACTCTGCCAAAATTGTGTTTGGGTCTAATTAATTAATGATGTGGCTGATATAGGAACCAAAATTGTGTTTGGGTGTCTTCTCAAATAATGGTGTGGCTGATATAGGAACCAAAATTGTGTTTGGGTGTCTCCTTAAATAATGGTGTGGCTGATATAGGAACCAAAATTGTGTTTGGGTGTCTAATTAATTAATGATGTGGCTGATATAGGAACCAAAATTTTGTTTGGGTGTCTTCTCGAATAATGGTGTGGCTGATATAAGAACCAAAATTGTGTTTGGGTGTCTCCTTAAATAATGGTGTGGCTGATATAGGAACCAAAATTGTGTTTGGGTGTCTTCTCAAATAATGGTGTGGCTAATATAGGAACCAAAATTGTGTTTGGGTGTCTCCTTAAATATTGGTGTGGCTGATATAGGAACCAATATGGAAAATTTGGGTTTAACTTCTTCACCAGAAAAGTTCAGCCAGTTATGATTGGACTTGGTAGGCATGTTTCTTAGCTCCTGCTAAATCAAAACTTTAATCTCAGGTGTCTGTCTTAGCAATGGTGTATCTTCCTTAGCAGCTATTCTCTAGAACGGATGTGCCATTTTTATCAAACTTGGTTGGAGAGTATCTTAAGACATGCCTTTATGAAAACTGTGTTTTGGTGGTTCCCCTAGCAGTGCTATGGCTTTCATTGCAACTCGGTGGAACCCACAAATAAGATTTTTTTGCTATCATGAATGGCTGATGTTACTGATATTTAAACAAACTATCACAGAAGGGCTTTCTTTGCAAAACTGCCTTACCATATCAGAGAATATCTGATAGATAGAGTCCAATTGTGAACACTTTTTTCAGATTTGTACAAAAGATGAGAATGCACCATATAATGCAGCTAAAGTTAAAATAAGTTGAAACAGGGTCAAACGACATGTAAGACAACTACAAGTTCTACCCAAATAGTTTGAAATCATCCTAACATGAGTGTCTTTTAACCCCAAGCTCCTGCCTTATTACTAAATTTCCCTTTTATACCATTGTATGGCAGGTGATACCAGATGCACTGGGGCCTCTTGTTACAAAAGGATGACTGTTAGATGGGGTCTTTAAATTGATAGTTTGTAGCAAGCACAAAATTCCCAAAGATTGATAACCCTCTAAAAATTGGTGCCACATGGAATGCCCAGTCCCATGAAATGCCCAAAGATTGATACCCCATGAAAATTGGTGTGCTATAGAATTCCCAAAGATTGATACCTCGTGAAAATTTCTGTCCCATGAAATGCCCAAAGATTGATACCCCATGAACATTGGTGTCCTACAAAAATAGTGACTTTTCAGGGTTTTATTTTTCATCTGTCTTTATATTATTCCATTTTTTTGTTTTCACATGAAATAATACAGTTGTGTGCACAAGCTCTAAGATTTTGGCTGTAAGCTTGCCAGCCTTTTGCCTTTGTAATTTATATTTTGTTGCATCAAGTGTTTTGCTGATTTTAAGCTTTGATAATACAGTGTACATGCAATTTTTCAGAATACAGTTTGTTATAAAAGAAGTTAAACTGGTTAAATTTCACATCAGAAATAAGTGCAATCATTAAATTTTTAAATAATGCAAATGTTACAAATATCCAGATTCATATGGAAGAAATATGTAACAAATCAATAATATCTTCACATATTTGACACTTTTTATGGCATGCAATACCATACCGGTACATTCCCTCACAAACAACCATCAAATTGAGTTAATGACATGATAAGATTTTATGGCTTCCTAATGAAAAGTGGTGAAAATATTTTGAATAAAGACATACCAGTCTAGTGAAAAAAAATGGGTGGTGGGGGGAGTCTGAATATTCACTTAAATGTCAGGTAGGTGATTTAGCATTTATGTAAGATGGGATCACTGTTTTCCAGTACCGTTTGTACCACACATTCATATTACAATGTCAGCAACCAGTGGTGAGGTTACCGTGGCACATACAGCTGTACACAGCGAACCATAATTAAGTCCCTGTTAGTCAAATACTTGTATTGTGATGTCAACAAACCAGTGGTGAGGTAACCAGGGCACATACATCTATACACAGCTAACCCATAATGAACTCTCTCCAGTACATTGTTTGTCACATTCTTGTATCATGATGCCAGCAAAAGCAGTGTTGATGTACATGGTCAACCCATAATTAACTTCCAGTACATTGTCATGTACTTGTTTCATGATGCCAGCAAAGCAGTGTTGATGTCAGTATGGCATATTCAGCTGTAGACAGCATACCCATAATTAACTCACAATACATTGTTTTGTCATGTACTTGTATCATGATGCCAGCAAACCAGTGTTGTTGTCAGCATGGCACGTACAGCTGCATAGAGCTCACCTGTAATTAACTGAATGGGTTGCAAAGCAAAGGATATAGGACACATACTTTGACTGGATGGATGTCACTACAAGATGCAGCTGTACATAACCAGCTCATAACTAACTCCCTCTTTAGTCTGCAGAGTTTTATTTGTAAAAGATAGAAGCCATTGCTTACAAACTATTACATTTGCTGTAAATATTTAATCTTTCTTTGTTTAGAAGCTTGTCAATGTAATTACTTTGAATTAATTTATTTAGAGCAGTGTCAAGAAAAATATGTCAGATTTATTGATACATAGTGTCAAGGTAAATAGATATAATTCATTTATTTAGAACAGTGACAAGGTCAATAGTTGGAATTAATATATTTAGAATATCATCAAGGTGAATACTTGGAATTAATTTATATAAAAGAGGTGTTGTGATAAATAGTTACAATTAATTTATATAGCACAGTGTCAAGTTAATACTTGGAATTCATTATTTAGATCAATCAAGGTAAAAATACTTGGAAAACATTTATTTGAAGTAGCATCAAGGTAAATAATTGGAATTTATATATCTGGTGCAGTTTCAAAGTAAATACTTGGAATTCATTTATGCAGAGCAGTGTCTAGGTAGATACTTGGAACTCATTTGTGTGGAGCAGTGTCAAAGTAATATTTGGAATTCAGAGAAGTGTTATTGTAAATACTTGGAATTCATTTGTTTATAGCAGCATTAAGGTAAATATTTGGAATTCATATATTTGGAGCAGTGTCAAGGTAAATACTTGGAATTAATTTAAAACAGTATCAAGGTAATTATGTGGAATTCATTTTTTAATCTATGGCAACACAAATATTTGGAATTCATTTATTTGGAGCAGTGTCATGTTAAATACTTAGAATTAATTTATTTAAAGCAGTATCAGTGTAAGTACATGGAATTCATCTTTTTAGCAATGTCAAGGTAAATACTTCAGAGTAGTTTTAATTAGAACAGTGTTAGGGTTAATTCTTGGAATTCTTATTTTTAGAGCAGTCTCAAGGTAAATACATGGAATTCGTTATTTTCATGGATGTCTACTTTTGTGGTTTTGAAAAGATGACATTTGAATTGGTACTTAAGACAGCATTTTCTTTGGTAGACAAGACAACATTTTCATTGGTGGACAAGACAGCATTTTCATTGGTATGCAAGACAGCATTTACATTGGTCACAAGACAACATTTTCATTGGTATACAAGAAAACATTTTCATTGGTAGACAAGACAACATTTTCATTAGTACACAAGACTGCATTTTCATTGGTAGACAAGACAGCATTTTCATTGGTAGACAAGACAACATTTACATTGGTACACAAGACAGCATTGTCATTGGTACACAAGGCAGCATTATCATTGGTAGACAAGACAGTATTTTCATTGGTACACAAGACAGCATTTTCATTGGTACACAAGACAGTATTTTCATTGGTACACATGACAACATTTTCATTGGTAGACAAGACAGCATTTTCATTAGTAGACAAGACAGCATTTACATTAGTACACAAAACAGTATTTTCATTAGTATACAAGACAGCATTGTCACTGGTACACAAGACTGCATTTCCATTGGTCACAAGACAACATCTTCATTAGTACACAAGACAGCAATTTTCATTAGTAAACAAGACAGCATTTACATTAGTATACAAGACAGCATTGTCACTGGTATACAAGACTGCATTTCCATTGGTCACAAGACAACATTTTCATTAGTATACAAAACAGCATTGTCACTGGTATACAAGACTGCATTTCCATTGGTACACAAGACAACATTTTCATTAGTATACAAGACAGCATTGTCACTGGTATACAAGACTGCATTTCCATTGGTCACAAGACAACATTTTCATTAGTATACAAGACAGCATTGTCACTGGCATACAAGACTGCATTTCCATTGGTCACAAGACAACATTTTCATTAGTATACAAGACAGCATTGTCATTGGTATACAAGACAGCATTTCCATTGGTACACAAGACAACATTTTCATTGGTAGACAAGACAACATTTTCATTGTTAGACAAGACAGCATTTTCACTGGTACACAAGACAGCATTTTCATTGGTACACAAAACAACATTTTCATTGGTACACAAGACAATATTTTCATTGGTACACAAGACATCATTTTCATTAGTATGCAAGACAACATTTTCATTGGTATACAAGACAGCATTTCCATTGGTACACAAGACAACATTTTCATTGGTATACAAGACAGCATTGTCATTGGTACACAAGACAGCATTTTCATTAGTACACAAGACAACATTTACATTGGTGCACAAGACAGCATTGTCATTGGTACACAAGACAGCATTTTCATTAGTGCACAAGACAACATTTTCATTGGTACACAATACAGCATTTTCATTGGTACACAAGACAACATTTTCATTGGTATACAAGACAGTATTTCCATTGGTACACAAGACAACATTTTCATTGGTAGATAAGACAGCATTTACATTGTTACACAAGATAGCATTGTCATTGGTATACAAGACAGCATTTTCATTGGTAGAAAAGACAGTATTTTCATTGGTACACAAGACAGCATTTTCATTGGTAGACAAGACAGCATTTACATTGGTCACTAGACAGCATTTTCATTGGTCACTAGACAACATTTTCACTGGTAGACAAGACATCATTTTCATTGGTAGACAAGACAGCATTACATTGGTCACAAGACAACATTTTCATTGGTATACAAGACAGCATTGTTACTGGTATACAAGACTGCATTTCCATTAGTACACAAGACAACATTTTCATTGGTACACAAGACAACATTTTCATTAGTAGACAAGACAGCATTTTCATTTTCATTAGTACACAAGACAACATTTTCATTGGTACACAGTACAGCATTTTCATTGGTACACAAGACAGCATTTTCATTGGTACACAAGACAACATTTTCATTGGTACACAAGACAGCATTTCCATTGGTACAAAAGACAACATTTTCATTGGTACACAAGACAGCATTGTCATTGGTACACAAGACAACATTGTTATTGGTACACAAGACAGCATTTTCATTAGTACACCAGACAACATTTACATTGGTACACAAGACAGCTTTGTCATTGGTACACAAGACAGCATTTTCATTGGGAGACAAGACAACATTTTCATTAGTACACAAGACAGCCTTTTTGATTGGCTGACAAGACAGCATTTTCATTAGTACAAAAGACAGCATTTTCATTGGTACACAAGACAACATTTTCATTGGTAGATAAGACAGCATTTTCACTGGTACACAAGACAACATTTTCATTAGTACACAATACAACATTTACTTTGGTACACAAGGCAGGATTTTTCATTGGTACACAAGACAGCACTTTCATTGGTACACAAGACAGCATTTTCATTGGTACACAAGAGAGTATTTTCATTAGTACACAAGACAGTATTTTCATTGGTAGACAAGACAGCATTTTTATTGGTACACAAGACAGTATTTTCATTGGTACACATGACAACATTTTCATTGGTAGACAAGACAGCATTTTCATTAGTAGACAAGACAGCATTTACATTAGTACACAAAACAGTATTTTCATTAGTATATAAGACAGCATTTACATTAGTACACAAAACAGTATTTTCATTAGTATACAAGACAGCATTGTCACTGGTACACAAGACTGCATTTCCATTGGTCACAAGACAACATCTTCATTAGTACACAAGACAGCAATTTTCATTAGTAAACAAGACAGCATTTACATTAGTATACAAGACAGCATTGTCACTGGTATACAAGACTGCATTTCCATTGGTCACAAGACAACATTTTCATTAGTATACAAAACAGCATTGTCACTGGTATACAAGACTGCATTTCCATTGGTACACAAGACAACATTTTCATTAGTATACAAGACAGCATTGTCACTGGTATACAAGACTGCATTTCCATTGGTCACAAGACAACATTTTCATTAGTATACAAGACAGCATTGTCACTGGCATACAAGACTGCATTTCCATTGGTCACAAGACAACATTTTCATTAGTATACAAGACAGCATTGTCATTGGTATACAAGACAGCATTTCCATTGGTACACAAGACAACATTTTCATTGGTAGACAAGACAACATTTTCATTGTTAGACAAGACAGCATTTTCACTGGTACACAAGACAGCATTTTCATTGGTACACAAAACAACATTTTCATTGGTACACAAGACAATATTTTCATTGGTACACAAGACATCATTTTCATTAGTATGCAAGACAACATTTTCATTGGTATACAAGACAGCATTTCCATTGGTGCACAAGACAACATTTTCATTGGTATACAAGACAGCATTGTCATTGGTACACAAGACAGCATTTTCATTAGTACACAAGACAACATTTACATTGGTACACAAGACAGCATTGTCATTGGTACACAAGACAGCATTTTCATTAGTGCACAAGACAACATTTTCATTGGTACACAATACAGCATTTTCATTGGTACACAAGACAACATATCATTGGTACACAATACAGCATTTTCATTGGTACACAAGACAACATTTTCATTGGTATACAAGACAGCATTTCCATTGGTACACAAGACAACATTTTCATTGGTAGATAAGACAGCATTTACATTGTTACACAAGATAGCATTGTCATTGGTACACAAGACAGCATTTCATTGGTAGACAAGACAGCATTTACATTGGTCACTAGACAGCATTTTCATTGGTCACTAGACAACATTTTCACTGGTAGACAAGACATCATTTTCATTGGTAGACAAGACAGCATTACATTGGTCACAAGACAACATTTTCATTGGTATACAAGACAACATTTTCATTAGTAGACAAGACAGCATTTTCATTTTCATTAGTACACAAGACAACATTTTCATTGGTACACAGTACAGCATTTTCATTGGTACACAAGACAGCATTTTCATTGGTACACAAGACAACATTTTCATTGGTACACAAGACAGCATTTCCATTGGTACAAAAGACAACATTTTCATTGGTACACAAGACAGCATTGTCATTGGTACACAAGACAACATTGTTATTGGTACACAAGACAGCATTTTCATTAGTACACCAGACAACATTTACATTGGTACACAAGACAGCTTTGTCATTGGTACACAAGACAGCATTTTCACTGGGAGACAAGACAACATTTTCATTAGTACACAAGACAGCCTTTTTGATTGGCTGACAAGACAGCATTTTCATTAGTACAAAAGACAGCATTTTCATTGGTACACAAGACAACATTTTCATTGGTAGATAAGACAGCATTTTCACTGGTACACAAGACAACATTTTCATTAGTACACAATACAACATTTACTTTGGTACACAAGGCAGGATTTTTCATTGGTACACAAGACAGCACTTTCATTGGTACACAAGACAGCATTTTCATTGGTACACAAGACAGCATTTCCATTGGTACAAAAGACAACATTTTCATTGGTACACAAGACAGCATTGTCATTGGTACATAAGACAGCATTTTCATTGGTACACAAGAGAGTATTTTCATTAGTACACAAGACAGTATTTTCATTGGTAGACAAGACAGTATTTTCATTGGCACACAAGACAGTATTTTCACTGGTAGACAGGACAGTATTTTCATTGGTACAAAAGACAGCATTTTCATTGGTACATAAGACAGCATTAATTTCATTAAGACTTGAGACAACATTTTCATTAGTAGACAAGACAGTTTTTTTCTTTGGTACACAAGACAACATTTTCATTGGCATTTAAGACAGCATTAGATTTGCTTTAAAAAAAATATTCCATGGTACTTATGACAACATTTTAACTTGAGACAGCATTTTCATTGGTCACAAGATAACATTTTCATTGGTATACAAGACAGCAATTTCATTGGTACTTAAATTCATGGATAGAGGAAACAGTCATCTCTTTACCAAAGGATTATTGTTCATTGGGTCTTAACTTTGTGGTCTGTGGCAACAACAAGATGAAAACTGGTAGCCCTGAAATATAGTGACTTCATTAATATTTTAATATGGCAAACCTTTAACAGTATTAGACAACAATGTGTGAAATGTACACAATGCATTTTTATGTTTGAAAATAAAATTGATGAATTATTGCTTTGCACAAATTTTCAGTTATCCAGCTTCATTAATCTTAATTTCTCATTTTAGTGAGGAGAGAACACCACCAGACTTTCAGCTTGTTGCAACAGCAAAGATGTTATCAAAACCACGGTTTGTGCAAATTTATACATAAAAGTTTAAAGGAGTTAGTCCTCTTGTAATGAATTTTCTCAGATTTAAGAGTGGATGCATTTAAATTGAAGTTGTTTATAGTTGTTGATATTGGTTGAACATATTTATGTCAAACAACTTAATCTTGTCTGTAGATTTCATTATTCAGATTTCAAAGTTTCTTACCATGGTGAATTATTTTATCTAGAGCTTCAAAAAATTTCATACTTTAAGCTTTCGGTTCTTTTGCATACAAAAGTTTAATATTTGAACCCTGTGTTGGACCCAATGTTTTTATCCTTATTAACTCTTTCAGGTAGATATTTAATTCAATTATTTCCTTAAAACATGAAATCAAATTTATTATTTTTAAAGAATTCACACCTATAGTCTTTGCTTGAATTAATAGTGATGTGTTTCTTTTAATTTCTGTTGAACAATTATGAATAATTTGCATTTTCCTAACTTTTAATCTTTTACTAATGAATCTGCAGAAACTAATTATATTACAAAGGACCATTTATGCTCATGTTTAGAAGGAAATAGGAATTCATTAAATCTCCTTTAAGAAATAATCTGCATAATTAGAAAACATTTCTATGGATTAACAGTTTTCTAATTATACCATAACTCATTAAGCCCTGGAGATTTATATCATTTTTGCCTGAAATGCAGGTAGGAAGCACATTTTGGGGGCTACTTCTGAATACATCCAAATAAATCTGCTTCCAAGAGATTTCCATTTAGCCTGATGCCTAGTTGTGTTAGAAACATCATTTTTCATTGGCTATTTCACTAGTGCATGTGCAGAAGGATAAAAATTGGAGTTCTTTTTTTTTTCACTTATTGGACCCATCATTTCATGCCCTGGTTACTTTTTACACCAAATCCCCAACTTATCCAACTTTTTTCAAAGGTTCACTGGTCTTTGTGCAGTTTGACATGTCTGTCTTAGATCTGGAGCAAGAAAGTCGAAATCCGGACACAAAATCTGATTCCGACAATGGGTGAATTTTTGGTGTAAAAATATCAGATCTCAAAAAATACATTTTTCCCTCTGTATATTGTAATGCGAGTAGAAAAATGTCCAGATTATTTGGCATCATTGTAGAGCTACATCTATGTACATTTAAGTAATACCAACCACTTTGCCATCTCACCTCTGTCCTTGTGGGTTCAAGTCTTGGGTTTGGTCAATGTGGGTATGTGATAAAGCTTGATAGTAGCTTCCTGTGGGTTGGTGGTTCTTCCTGGGTTTTTCCCAGATTCTTCCTCCAACAGTTATAATGGCTGCCATGTATAGCCCATCTTGTGCTGAGAAATGGTGTTTAACCCCAAGAAACAACAAAAAAACCCAATATGGTTGTTCACAATAAAGCATATATTAGATTCATTTTGTCAGTCTGATTAAAACCCATGAAGTGAAGTGGTAACAAGCCATCTGATATGCATAGTTCTAAATCCTAAGTAAATCAGGATGTTCTTGGCTAGTTTCTGTAGCTGCTTTCCCCCTAGAAGACATACAAGTTTTAACCAAAGATGGGTGTTTACTTTTTACAATATGTATAAGTGTTAACATTAGCATGGTTGTTGGTAATCTGTTCAAATTTAAATACAGAAGGAAACTAATATTTTTGCCAAAATGATGCAGATTTATATAACAAAAAGACTTACTTTACTTAAACCTGTCAGCCACCTTTGGGACTGGATTAATCTGGCCATAATACAGAGGTTACTGTTATAGCAAGGTGAATTTTATATGGATTGTATGGTATTAGTTCTTTAAAATGTGTCTGTCTTGTAAAGGTGGAAGACTTACAGAGGTGGCTGTTATAGCAGGTTTGACTGCAGTATAAGTTGTAATAAATATTTGTAAAATAAATTATTATTCAATCAACAAAAACTAAAATATTCATTACAGAAATCAGAAGAAGGACAGGGCAGGACCTGCACCCCCATTTCCTCCTCTATACTTCAGCATCAATGCTCGACCCCCAAGAGGCTATCTGTATTATTTTGCCTATGGGCCTGAGATGAACCCAGACAGGTATAAGCCAAAGTTATTATACTGAAAATGATGTCTGAAGTAGTCCTAATATTGACTTGAAGGTAGATAATAATCATAATATTGACTTGTAGGTAGATAATAATCATTATATTGTAGGTAGATAATAACTATAATATTGTCTTTTAGGGAGATAATTGATATCCATTCAGGAATTCAAACACTGAAGTTTGTATCAGGTTGATTCACATTTATGCAAGGACATGCTCAGCTCACAATTCTTGAGAATGTGAATAAGAAGTAATCTTTATTTATTAAAGTCTGAACAAAAAGAGAAATTAGATTGCATTGTGTCTTTTAAAATTGCAGATATTGGTCATTCTACTAGGAAATAGATGATGAAATAGATGATAAGACCCACCATTATGCAGATGAATCATAAATTCCAGTTAGTGTCTGGACACTTTGCTAGCATAATAAACTTGTACACACCATTTCCATTTTTACTCTCCTTTTTGAGTCATGTTTTTAAAGATGGAATGTTAGTATATAATTGAACCAGGTATAAGAAGCTTTGGTTTAGCAAATTGTTGGATATGTAGAAGTATGAGTATGAATAAATCTATATTAGTATACCTGTTTTTTAATATAAAGATTCTGTTTTAACAAATGTAATTGGTCCCTTTTTGTTGTACAGCATCTTGTACAAATGACTGATTATGCTTGTATAATGATATCAGCATCCTTCTGCCTGTTGGTGAAATCCCAATAAGATAACAGTATCAGTGATAAATAATTATTTAATTTTAGTTTTTAAAATAATACATTTTTTCATTGCCACAGTTAAATAGTAAAATAGTAAAATTACTAATCAAACATGATACTTAAGCTGTTTAATGGTTTGGAATCCTGGTAATTAGAATATCTATCTCTAATCTCAGCACTGTTTCTTTGGGGGTTTTTTTGCCTACCATTTTAACATCTGAAGGCTTGTGCTTTGACTATGAAGTATTCTGTTGAATTATTTCTGTAGGCAACTTAAGATTTAGAAATGCATCCTTAGCGACAAAATAATCATCCTATTCCAACCATCTTAAAACTGGAGAAATATGGTGTAATTTGGATATTCTATGATCTTTCTACTTTGTATGACATTTTGATCTACTTTGTAAGTCATTTTGATGAATTGGATAAAGTGTTTGGAAAGAAAAAGAAAGAAATGGACTGAAAGGAAAAAGAAAATATTGATTAAGCGAATTGAAACAGAAAAGAAAATGGAGAAAAAAGTAAAAGGAAGTGGAGTATCCAAGGAACTTAATTTTCATCATGTAAACCTCAATCCAATCCAGCTTGCAAGCAGTGAAGACAAACTTCTACAGACAATTCTCAGCAGACATAGTTCAAGTTTTATTAAAGACTACATTTAAAATGGGCTGTAGCTATAACATTGATTGGAAAATGAGTTTAGATAACACCTAATGGAAGGATATGTACAAGGAACTTCAAGAATACTGGCAGGGACGATATCCCATGAACATAAACAAACTGTTTCTTTTCATTCTTTGTTGTATACCTGAGAGTTGGGTTAATTAGATGCATCTTTATAAGAAGACTAGACTTTACATATGTTGATTTATTTTGCAGATTCAGCATGTATATACAACGTCAGATCCAGACACGCTTCTGGGGAACCCTGTTTGGATTCAGCCTTGTCTTCAACAAGAGAGGTCAGCAGTGAGCTTATTTTGGCAACTGTAATCAAACAAAAGTATAAATTTAACCATGTCTGAATTACACAACAGTGACCATTATATATATCAATATCCATGAAACTCTGTCATTATACCCACATATTGCAAATAATATGCATCCTACAAAAAACTGAAAAGTATGAATCACATCATAACCAATTTTGTTTGTCTGCCTCTCTGTCTATTTATCTGACTGTTGATTCGTCTGTCCCTGAATAATTTGGTTTCAGCAAAATAACTGGCAATAGCTGCATTTTAACCAACTGTGGCATGTGGCTTTATATAGACAAAACCTCAGAATTGTCATTTTCAGTTTTGTATGTCACCATTTAGATTAGTTATGGCTCTTGATTCCACTTCCTGCTAAGTTCATTTCTACAGCTTAACTTTAGCAAGGATTTAATTTATTGAATTTTCAGCCAAATTTGGCATACAGCTTTATATTAATGAAACATTGAATATATTTGATTTCCAAGGTTCTGCCAGATCATTTACTGTAGTTATTGCCCCCTGATTACTGATCCTCCCTCACTTCGATTTTGACAGCATAATTTTAAAAAAATTTGTTTGATTTCAGTCAAATTGGGCTTGCATATTTGTACAGATTAGACCTTAAATAAATTTTTATTTTCAGCATTCTACCACATCATTTACAGGAGTTATGGCCCCTGATATCTCATTCTCATGACTTTCTGCAGCATACTTTTACAAAGAATTGGTGGATTTCAAGAAAATGTGATATGGAACTTTACAGTGATAAGACCCTGCATGAGTCTGACTTCCAGCATTAAACAGCATCATTTTCAGGAGTTATGGCCCTTAGTTCCCCATCCTTTTATACTTTGCTTTCTGCAGGATAACATTACAAAGTATTTCAGCAGACTATATCACTGCACTTTTATATTGATGAAGCCCTGAAAGAGTTGAATCCAGCATTCTAGGTCATCATTTAGAGGGGTTATGGCCCCTGATTGCTCATTTTCCTTGTTTTTGATTTCCAACATAACTTTGCCAACTTTAGCTAAATTTTGATGCAGTTTATATTATTGGGCCTAGAATATATTGTGTTTTAGTATTCCATGATAACAATAGGAGTTATGTTCCCAGACTGCTTGTTCTTCAGCTAAGCTTTTTTCCTTAACCTACACTTTCTTTTTAACAGCACAACTTTATCTAAGATTGTTAGATTTCAACCAAATTTTGTATACAGCTTGATATTTATGAGGTCTTTGATAAATTTAATTTTCAGATCTCTGCTTCCCATACAATTATTTGTAAGGATGCAGTGTTATTGAGCGATGAACCATTTTATCAAAGTTTGGATTTTGCACGCTAACGTTACTTCTATTCGTTTAATTTTGGGCAGATTTCATTTGCAGCTTTAAAGTGTTCAGTAATTGCATGAGTTTTGCTGCCAGCATTTTAAATTGTCAGTTTGCTTAGTTATGGCTTATTACTGTTGAATACACTGCTTTCATTTCTACAAAGTTTCTTAAAAGATTATTTGCAGACATATACATCATTATTTTCTTATTTTCTCCTTTTCTGTCAATAATTGTGTCCTGTTACCTTAGAACATCTATGGGACCATAGGTTTTGATCAAACTTAGCATGTAGACTTGTATCATAAAGATCTCTAACAAGTTTGATCATGAGCAGCATTTATGGATCTGTGCATGTGGGGGGTAATTTGAGGTCTGATAGTAAAATGTAAATTTTGACATATTTGCAGATGTAATACTTCTCTGATCATTGTGTAAATTTGGCAGAGTTAATTTTTCAATAAAATGTGACAGGGGTAGATCTTATTGTGCCATGATTATGTTCATTGTGGTATAGAGCCATGCAAATGATATTTTTTTACAATTTCTCTGCAATATTGTTTTAGATGTGTCAGAACAGGGATAAAACATTTGTATTTAAATATTTGAAGATGTTCATGGAGGTTTTACTTTAGAAAATGTTGGTTTTAAAGGAACAGATTACAGAAATCAACTTTTTTGCAGATAAGCAAATAAAGGAATGTTATTCCCAAATTGTTCACTGTCACATTCTTAATAATTTATGAATATGTAAATTTCGTGTAATATTTCAGGGTCTGATTTGGAGGCAGGGGGATTTGCAAACATAGAATTCAACCCTTTCTCATCTGTAGAAGGCTGCATCTTCAAGATCACTCAGGATGAGTTAGTATTGCTGGACAAGTACATGGGATACCCAAAGGTTAATATTCTTAGTTAATGATGATGATGAAAAAGTCATAAGCGATAAAGTTGTGGTGACACTGATAATCATGATGTTGGTGTCATGCTGACAATAATGGTGATTATGATGATGATGATTACATGGTTTGTATGGTAACATAGTGATACAAAAGGAAGATGAAAACTTGTAATGAATTTGATATGGTTGTGGAAACTATAGTCATTGGAAAACCATGATGGAAGGGTTACCAGTTTGAAGCTTATTGTCACTAAATTAGTGCTTTACAGTAGAATAGATAGGAGCATGTGCTTGGATTAAGCAATGTGGATTAGTCAACACAGCAATAGAATGAGCAGCAGCAATTAGTGAAATAATAGTTTGTAACATCAGTTGTCACAAAAATGAGATTAAGAATTTTTTTTTCATGCAGTTATTTACATCAGGTTGATCTACATTTTTTGCCAGCAGCAAACTTTCATCTGCTGTCAACAGACTTAGATAAATTACATATATTATTTTTATTGAAACATTTGCAGTTCAGTTTGAAATCATCAAAATTTAATTTAGTTATCCTTAATAATTAATATACACTGCTGGCTTCAACATTTTAGCTCTGATAAACAATATTTCATGATATATGTGACAGTAACCATACTATTCACCATAGTAACTAATAGGTTATGTAAAAGTTCTTTTTATTAAGTTCCCGAAATGACATACAGTAACATGAAAAGGCCATATTATGAAAAACAGAATGAACCAATGATGTTCTGAGTGCTAAGAGATAACGTGCAATGGACTGAGTCTTGTATTGCATTTCTCAAACCAAAATAATCTCATACCATGAGTTATTTTAGGCTTGGAAAGAGTTTCATCTGCTGTGGAAATCAGCTTTGACACAAGAATTATCCATTAGGCAACCATTTTCTTTGCAGGTTCTTCAGACTGATACAACAGTAAAAGAGATAAATAAAATACCTCAATTGGGAAAAATTGTACACTCAGTTACACAATGTGGAGGAGGTAGTGTTACCATGGTCTACCTCTCCCCTCTTCTGTCATTTCATCTATCAAACCTTTTGTTGAGTTTTGCATTTGATTAAAAGAAGGATACAGTGAAAAATTTGTATTCTATCAACACTATTTCAGGAGTAGTGTAAGATCTAATTTGTGTAGATTTGTGCTCATAATATTTGTGTCCATTCCAGCATTATGAACACCTTGTACTACCAGTGATGATGTGTAACTCCCTGGACCCAGAACAGTATGGCGTGGCTCAGTACTGTGTTCCTACCCTCACATACATTGCCCAGGATGATTGGACAGAGAAAGGTTGGTTGTGTAGTGTAATATAATACATGATGTCATGTATTAAAATTCTGCATTTGATATGGGATTTTATTATTGTTTTCTGTTTAGAAATGTAAATATTAAATTACCAATGTTGATTTTATTCAAGAAATGTTTAAAATGACTTAATGCAGTCATACTTGTCAATGAACAAGAGGAGTAAAATAATACCACATTGTCATGAATGATTAATTATTAACCTAAAATAACATTTTGATTTCTTTAAAGATGACAAGTGTATTGATATTTTTTTACCAGCTTTGTGAAAACTTACGTTGTTTTTGCTGCTGTGGATTCTGAAACTCTCTTTTTCAAGAAAGGGCTTGATAAAATCTTCACCTCTCTATAGGATTAAACACAGTTACTGGATTTAGAGGTAACCACTTTAGACATGTTTTAGTCCACTCAACCATGGAGTGTGGTGTATGTGTTTTGGATTTTTAACGTAGCTTTAATAATTTTTCAATGGAGATTGACACTTAGTTTATTAGATAAAGAAATCATATACTCCTTATTGTGGCTGTTATTGATAGGCAATTGAGTTTGATAATTGCTAAGACCATCAATAGGGACCACCTGAAAGAAAAAAAGCAAAGGTCTTTGAAGACAGCTGATCCTTAAATACAGATTTTGGAGCATCAATTATATAAAAGATTTAATCAAATTTTATGGTGCATTAAAACAGGTAGTCTCTTAAAGGAAGTGTTATTTATCCCAGAGTCAGCTGTGGTCTCCATATTCTTCAGCCATTTTGTGAATCTCAGTTCCTCAAAGAACTTGAAACTTCAGAACATGTTCGAATCAAGGAGTTTCTTGGCTGGATATCTTGAGAATTAAAAACAGCAGTTTAAAAAAAAACGTGATTGATTTAAATGAGACTTTGATAAATTAAAATTTGACATATTTTTTCCTTTCAGACATCACCTTAAATTGTGATTACTCGGTGAAACAGAGTCTAAAGGGTGGTGACCTTTTAACCCCAGAGTATAGGAACTTCCTTAGCAACAAGTTGATAACAACAATAACACAGGAAGTGACGGCATGAGATTTCACAGTTGTAGGCTGTACACACTAGTTTTACTTAATTTTGAAAGATGGCAGCTTAAAATGGAGTATGTAGGTGATAGATTAGCAAGAATTACCTGTCCATTTAACCTTTAATTAAAATAAATATTGGGGCCTAATTTATGCAAGAATAAAGTATAGAGGTATGCATTCATGGTACATGCTGTACGCACATGGGATAATTCCTTCAGATGATGTAAATAAGATACATGCATATCAGAACCGAGTTACTGGTGGAAAAGGTCCTCATGAATGTTCCAATGAAAGGTCAGATGGACAGGTCATTATTGTTCATATTCACATAGATTTGGCTTATATATATAAATATATATATATAGATATATATATAGATATATATATATATATATATATATATATATATATATATATATATATATATATAAAGATATTCCATTTAAAAGGACATGTAAGAAGACAGGTTTTATTGAAACCTGCAAGCAATAGAAATGATTTTCCTTGATGCCCATCACATTAAAAGGAGTACGTTTTGCAGAGGGACATCAGCCCAAAGATATTGTCTTGGCGTTCCTTCATGCTCTGGTCCTTGTAAATGAAATAACCTTTTGTTTAAAAATGCTTATCTTTAAGGGATATGGTGTATTTACTTTTAAATTGGTTTATTTTTGTATGAGGCATTAATGCAAAAATAAATGATGCAGCAAAGACGTGGTATGCTAATTTTATGTTCTTTATCTGTTTTATCATTTATTTTCATTTTTTGTGAATTATATAATTTGCATTCAAAAGAAAAAAATATTGCAAACAAGCAAAAGAAATGTGTAAAATAATTTACTGGTATAACTTGCCTTGAAAATTTACTTTTAAATAGTAATGGCAGTTTTAGGGATAAATTCATTTTGAAAAACATTATAAACGACAAAGTGACAAACTTTCCAGTGCTTGGTTTTCTTTTGAGGAAACATTTTTTATAGTTTAGTAGTACTGTTGTTTCTAATTTGTTCCTGGCTGCTGTTGTTTTTTATTTTCCAATAGTTTTTGTTGATATGTTTTTTTAACATTTACTGCTTGAATTTTACAAATTGTGATCATAAAGTGGCTGTGATATACTACATTTAATAGTTTGGTTATTTCATAATGTTTTGTCTTTTTAATCACATACACAATAAATATAGAAAGCCAACTTGAAGCTTTCATCCTCGTACTAAGGACTTCATCAGCAGATTGATGTATTCTCTACTGACTGTTAACATGACCCTATGGAATAGTGAAAGATGTTTACAGATCATCCCAGATATCCAGCAGGTTGTAATGGCCTCCGTCCCTGTTCAGCGTTGGTTTGTGTGCACAGATGTAGGTAGATTCTCTAACCCCACCCACCCCTGCTCCCAGGCTTGTTCTTGATCTACGATTTTTACCAAGTCCCAGGATACAGTATGGCAAGGGCAAACATTGTGGATGTGCTGTGATACCTCATATGAGCTTGAACGTCTTTTGTGTTCATTAAATCTCACTTTCAGTGTCCTTTCCATTTCCCCAATATAGCTGTGATAGCACTGACTTCCACCCTGCCCTTCACATATGATATTATAGATAGTATGACAAATATCTTTCATATCAGTCTTATCCTCTGGGTGAACTAACATCTATCTTAGGGTCTGTTATGGTTTTAAACATGCATTAATTCTGTGTCACTGAAAAACACACTTCAGGCGTTCAGAAATCCCTTTCACATATGGTAGGATGGTGCTACCCTTTGAGTCTATTTTCTCAGTTATTGGTCAGCTCTTCCTGTTAATGTCCTTCTGACTAGCATTCAGCATGTTGGAAACCTTAATCACCCATTCCAGATAATGACACCTCTTGCGGGCAGCATTGACACAATCAAGTTCTTGTTTTAAATCTGTGGGGTCAGATGTAATGACTTAGGCTCTATGATGTAATGTTCTGATGATCCCAAGTTTTTTATCTAATGGATGGTGCGAGTCAAACCAAAACGAAATGGGGATTTGGGACAGTACAACCTGCCAGATATCTGGGACAATCTGTTAACATCACTTACTGTTCCCTCGGTTGATGTTAACAGTCAGTAGAGAATAAATCAGTGTACTGATGAAGTCCTTAGTACGAGGGCAAACGCTTCAGGTTAGCTATATTAATTGTGTATGTGATTTAAAAGTTAAAACATTATCAAACTATATTTAATATTTATGTTAATTCATGAAAAAATTATATGATATATGAAATTAGTCATATTGAAATTGATATATGAAATTAGTCATATTGAAATTGATATATGAAATTAGTCGACATATTGACATTTTGCAATGTGGAGTATTCAGTTCTGCAGACAAAAATCTCACAAAGAACAAAGGCAAATTTTAATGACTCACTTGACTTATGTAAAAAAAATCAAAAGTTGCCTTAAATAGATTTTATTTATCAACCTCAGAAAACCAAACAATTAGTTTTAGAGGAATCCCATATAAGATTTAGACAGCTGATAGTACTACTGGTATTTTGTACTGGAGGATTATCTAATATTATAATGATATTGAAAACATCTTCACATAGAGATATGTTCATATATTTACATAGATGTTAATATGTACAAAATTCAAATGAAAATACTAGTCTTTCACTATGCACATATGTAGGCATTGATGTTTATGAAATATGTGCTACATTTATTTTTGTAATGCATTCATATGTGCACCTGTTTGCATACTGTTAACCAGGAAACCTTTGTACTATGCAGTTAACAACAACTGGCTAGGGATATTTGGCATGAGTCTTGAAAATTATGGAAGGAATTCGGAACAGGAACTGACTTGGAATGTTAATGCAGTTAGTGCCAGAGAACATTTGTGCAACTAAGTTTAAATCTTTGGTTCAATCTCGGTCCAGTTTCATTTGCTTATCGGATAAATTTCATATTATAAAATCTCCTGAGAATTTGATTAATGTCTGCATGCATGGCATAAGACTGTATTTTTATGAGTTATGAAAAGATTACTTACATTCTGTGTATTTAAAGTGACTGTTTATGAATTTTAAAACATTTTGACAGAGAGCTCAGCGAAAAATGTGATAACCTCACACACAGTTATAAAGTAAATAGGTACAAAGATTTTTTACTTCAAATTTAAAAAGTATTAAAGTATTACTTACTTATTCAGTCTGAAAATGTATGCCACATTTGTCTTGACTTTAAACAAAGGAAAATAGTTATGTGTGTATATATATATATATATATATATATATATATATATATATATATATATATATATATATATATATATATATATTAGCCCCAGGGGCACATGGAAAGGAATGAACCAGACAAATATGCAGTCAGGAAATCAATTGCATTGAATATTTATATGTATAGTACACATACTTCCAGGAAATTGCATTATTGACCTATATAGTACACATGAGTTGTGTATTATCTTCACTACCAGATAGAGAAGTGTACATGATGATTATGTTCTATACACCTGGAGTTCAGTATCAATCAAATTTAAAGTTTCTTCTAGGTAATAAAAAAAAGGTTAATATGTTTCTAATTATAGGTAAATGCTAATAGTGTTTTGACTGATAAATGTGCTGATTTATTTTGTCTCTTGTGCCTGAAGCAACATGTACGTGCTACATTTTACATCTGGCCTAAGTCAGGAAAAAAGTAGGTTCAATTTCTCATGACTTCTGAACATTATGGCATTGCTACAATTCACTTCACAATTGTTACATAACACAAATTGTTTGATTTGTTTTGTATTTAAAGGTAAGTCATTTTGGTAAGTTTTCTATGTCAAAATTTTATAATGCCATATACAGTCTCTTTAACTTAAAGAATTTGCCTTGACTTACAAAGCACATGGTTAGTTTTAGGCTCAGCTAACGTGGGTACGTGAGAAAGCCTGACAGTAACTTCTCGTGGGTTGGTGGTTCTTCCCGGGTTTTCCAGAGTTCTTCCTCCACCAATTATACTGGCCACCATGCATAGCCTGTCTTGTGCTGAAAAATGGCGTTAAACCCAACAACAACAACAGTAGTCTCTTTGTCCATAATCTATCACAAAGCCTTATTGACAAGAATTTGCCTTGACTTACAAAGCACATGATAGTCTCTTTGTCCATAATCTATCACAAAGCCTTATTGACAAGAATTTGCCTTGACTTACAAAGCACATGATAGTCTCTTTGTCTATAATCTATCACAAAGCTTTTTGACAAGAATTTGCCTTGACTTACAAAGCACATGATAGTCTCTTTGTCTATAATCTATCACAAAGCCTTATTGACAAGAATTTGTCTTGACTTACAAAGCACATGATAGTCTCGTAGTCCATAATCTATCACAAAGCCTTATTGAGAAGAATTTGCCTTGACTTACAAAGCACATGATAGTCTCTTTGTCTATAATCTATCACAAAGCCTTATTGACAAGAATTTGCCTTGACTTACAAAGCACATGATAATCTCTTTGTCCATAATCTATCACAAAGCCTTATTGACAAGAGCCTAATGGTTGATTTATCAGTTTTTTCGCTCAGACGGATCTGGCCAGGTCACATCTAAAATTTCTTCCTCAAATCAAGTTTTTTTTAAATATATTTTACTGCATGATTGGCAGCAGTAAATTTTTTTTTAAGCTGAAAATTTAGCATGAAGTAGGGATTAAATACAATGATAAAATCTTGAATTTTCCTTAAAGGAATCTTGACTTATTATGGGAAAATGTTGAGGATTTCCTCATGTATGTGGAATTCTTTTTTTCATGATTAAACAGGTTTCTGTGTGTTGTATTTTAAAGTAAAAATTAATTTTGCATCCCTTCCACTATCTCTGCCTCTGAGATAAATATTGACATTTTACATCAGGGGTGTCCAAAATTTGATGGCTGGGGTCCAAAACATATTAAATGCTTAAGGTTGCAGGCCATATGCTCAAGTTTTTTATTACTAGTTATGCACATTAATTAATGCATATTTTCAAAAGGACTGCCTACATGGCTGTGGGCTGCACAGTGTGCATATTTTCAAAAGGACTGCCTACATGGCTGTGGGCTGCACAGTGTGCATATTTTCAAAAGGACTGCCTACATGGCTGTGGGCTGCACAGTGTGAAGGACTGGGCTGCAGGTT